>CAUYQG010269067.1:0-40651 GCA_963574415.1 Tarsius wallacei
GTTTATTTTTTTATTCGTTTTGTTTTTCGTTATTTTTGAAACCAATTTTTAAATTTTTTAAATTTTTTCTTTTTTTGCATTTAAAAAAAAATAACTTTTTTGGGCGTTAAAATTTTGACCTTTTTTTATCCCCCCCCCCCCCCCCCCGCCCTTTGGTAGCCCAAATTGCATCAGGTCCTGCAGCTATAGTTACTCCTGAAGGGAGAAATCTGTGAACACAGGGGAGAATGGCCTGGGAGTTTGACAAACTCTTACCTTTTGGTTTGTAAATTGAGAAGTACCAAGTATATATTAAGTAAGAGTAACCTCTTACAGTCAGTTACAGATAGTTCTATAATAATTTCCTATCCAGAAGGTTTTAATCTCCCACCAGGCTGTGGACAAGTTATTGTCTCCTATTCATAAATAAAAAAAATTAAGATGCAGCAGGATTGAGTGACCTGCCTAAGGTGATAGAGCTGGGCCTTGAATCCACAGCTTTTTACTGTAAATCCTTTCAGTACATTGAGCTTTGGCTAGTGCTTTTGCTTGGATTAGAACACCCTATAAATGTGACTAATGGCATCTCAAGGTTTTGTTTGTCCTGGCTGTCATAGTTTGAATCCTTTGTTTGCACTGTGTGTGCTTGCTGCTTGTGTGTGTGTTCACATGCCTATTAATATTAAGCATCTTTCCATTTGCCTCTGTAGAGCACAGTTGATATCTGGGAATGTACATTTGATGTAGTCAAGAGAGTGTCATCTTTTATTAGCAGTTGTGATCTTGCCTCACCAAGGAGCCTACTTTCACATTTAGTCTACTGTGAATGTGAATATTCGTGCATGGTATTTTGCTTCTAAGCAAAATGTTTTCCCCAGTGTGTGTTGTCTGCCCTGAATGATAATGTTAAAGCTTAATATGCTCAGTTTGGAAAGATGACATTTTTCTGGGGGTAGTTTTTGAATTTTTTTCCTTCATCCAACAAATTATTGAGTACTGTGTGCCTGGTGCTGTTTACCTTTACTTCCATCTTAGGGAAGTCTAGAATAAAAATAATACTGTACATCTGTAAGGGATAAAGAGTAAACACTCATTTAGCTTCAGTTCTATCTGTATTAGGCATTTGGCTACTGAGCTTTATTGATTTCTTGCCTTTTGGGAGAAATTGTTTCTCCTAGTTATCTGACAGGCCCAGGTTGGGAAATGCTTTCCTTGGTTCCCAGAAATATCTCATGGAGATCTGATGGGAATTTTGATAAGAGCCACACCTATGGTCTGCCTGGACTATGTGCTCTTTCCATCCTGCCTTTTTCTTCCTTCTCCCTGCCCGCCCCCTCCTTACAAGCAAAGTCTCTTTTGCTTCCTCACTCTTACATTCCAAAGAGACTGTTAATTATGTCTGTATATAAGGAAAAAAAGTCATGGTTGAGGAGCTTAAATGCAGAAAAGTCTTTTTTTGTACTCAAGAACTCCCTTTGTGTTAGAGCAGCACATTTACCTTTATCCATGATGTACTTAACCATTGTAGATGGATTGTAACTATCAAAGAGGGAAAAAAAGAAGAGAAAAAAACCCTTGAGTTCCTGAAGATGGCTGTAGTATATTTTTCAACAGAAACTGGAAGCATGAAGTGGATGTTAGAACATCACATGAAGCTCTTACTTAAGACATGAGGACTTAAAAATGGGGGAGGGGGGAAGCACTTCTTCCATTTAAGGGGAAGTAAGCACTTGACTTACAGCTGTGGTGAAACAAAGCTTATCTTTTAGGTTGGCATCAGAGGAGGCCTTTAAAGTCTCATGACTTTAAAGAGAGAGGATTGTTCAGTCATTTATTTATTGTACTAGAGTTAAGTCACTGTAATCTTTGATAGGATATCTCTGAGATGACTCATTTCTAGTTGCCTGCAGCACTGTGGCCATTGAATATGTTGGTTCCAAAGTGGAAGCTGGCAGCATGGTTTCCGTTCTCTTATTTATTATTATTATTATTATTATTTTTGAGTTGCCCAGGCTGGGGTGCAGTGGCATGCATGACGACAGCCACCCCAACATTGACCTGGGCTCCAGCGATCTTTCCGCCTCAGCCTTCTGAGTAGCCGGAACTATAGACACGCGCTACCACGCCCAGCTATTTTTAATTTTATTGTAGACACGAGGTCTTGCCAAGTTGCCTGGGTTGGTCTCGAACCCGCGGGCTCAGGCAATCCACTTGCCTCAGCCTCCCAAAGTGCTGGGATTACAGGCTGAGCCACCGAGCCCAGCTTATTATTATTATTATTATTTGCTCTGTCTCTTTTGTAGACAATGATGCTCTGTAGTAGTAATTCTTTTGCAGAAGCCTCCTGTGCCTCAAATTATGTTACACAGCACAGGCTGTGATAAGCATACCATGAGGACTTGGCCAATTGGTTGGGAAATATGGTTGATATCATCTCTCTAGAGGAGATATCAACCCAAATCTGTCAGCTCACCCCACATGTTTACTGACATAGTCCTGATTTTATTCAGGTGCTCATTTTCCACATGACCTTGAGTTTGAGTAGATTATGTGTTGATTAGTCAAAGCCACTCATTATGTTTCTATTCCTCATATCAGTTATTGGCATAGGTAGGCTCAGGTTTGGCCAGTTGGACAGGGGAAATCTTGTATAGACACTTTTGGAAAAATTTCCCGTGTGTGTGTGTGTTTTAAGAAATGGGGCCGGCCAGGCACAGTGGTGCAAACCTGGAATCCCAGCACTTGGGAAGGCCAAGTTGAGGGGATTGCCTGAGCCCATGGGTTTGAGAACAGCCTGGGCAATTTGGCGAGACCTCATCTCTACAATAAATCAAAAAATTGGCTGGGCGTGGTAGTGCATGCTTATAGTTCCAGCTACTTGGAAGGCTGAGGCGGACGGATCACCTGAGCCCAGCAGGTAGACGCAGGGGTGGCCTGAGTGTGCCACTGCACTCCAGCCTGGGCACAAAGTGAGACTCCAACTCAAAAAGAAAAAAGAAAAAAAAAAAAGAAAGAAAGAAACTAGGCTTGCTTTGTCTTCTAAGCTGGAGTACAGTTGTATGATCACAGCTCACCGTACCCTCAAACTTTTGGACTCAAGTGATTCTCCCACTTTAGCCTCCCAAGTAGCTTGGGCTGCAGGTGCACATCCCCATGCCCAACTTCCAGTAAGGATCACTGACTATTGTTTAAATAAATAAATAAAACCAACTAGCAAAAACTAGACAATATACTACAAATTTTAAATGATTTACTACTAACCATTAAAGTTGGATCTGAGTTTATAGCTACATAAGACAATGGGAAAATATATTGGATTATTTTATTTGCTACTATCCAAAAATAAGAAATACAAGTGTATCAGGAAAGAATGATTTTTCCTCACACTAAGTTTTAGAAGTTATTTATCATGTCAATTCTTCTAGAAGGAATGCTGAAAAACCCCCAAAACAATTTTTAAATGGCTATATTTCATCCTGATGGCCTGTTCCCTTGCTCTGGAGAAAGGTGTTAGCAAAAGTGATATGGGAGCAAAGTATAAGAACACTAAACATTGCAGAATATTGTAAATTTGACAGTATTTGTGTTAATTGTGTATGCTGTACTCATGTAAAAAGATTTTTTACCATTTTCTAATTGTATCTCAAACTATCCTGTATGAATAGGTAAGACAGTTAGACTACAATGGACTATAGGAAACAAAATCCAACCAAAATAACTTAAATAAGATTTTTTTCCCTTTACATGTAAGAAGTCCCAAAATGTCAATTCAACGGCTGGTCATTCAACAGCTCAACAGTATCATCAAAGATGCTATCTTTTTATTTTTCTTATAGCTCTGCTATTCCTTACATGTTGGTCTGTCCTCTCAGGCCAGATCATGGTTCAAAGACGGTGGCTACCAAGTTTAAAGCATCACATACAGGCAACAGCCAGAAGTAGAAACTATGCTTGTTTTCTCTTTGTCAAAAACAAGGAAATTTTGACTCAAGAGGCTGAGGTGGGAGGATCACTTGAGGCCAGGAGTTTGAGACCAGTCAGGACAATATTTTTTGCCTCTACAAAAAAAATTCCTGTATTTCATTATTACTGAGGAAGCATTTCTGATTTAAACAAATCAGATTTAAACAAATGAGTGTCCTAGCTATCTTGTAATGGAAATTATTTATTCACTCATTTATAAATACACATTTATTAAGTTCTTAATAAAAGTTAGCCAGGCACTTGAATAGTCTCCTTTGGTTTGAGTGTAGGGTTCAGAAAAGAAAGCATCAGGAACTCAGAATTGTGGGTAACTGAGTATTAAGTTAGGGGAAAGTCATTTATCATTGCTAGGCCTAAGGAGAGTTTTGAAGCTGATGTAGAGGTATTGATTTGAGAGATACCAATGATTTTCATTGCCTTTTCCCATCACTGAAGTAAATGTAATCTCTTCAGAGGTTGAGAGCTACCTTTGTAATAGTGAAAGGACAGGAAAGGAAGACTTTCCTAGATGGCTTAGTGCCGGAATCAGTTTTCAGCATGGAAATTCTGAGCTCAAGTAAACAGTTGATTTATATACTATAATTCTCGCCTCACCCCCTCTCCCAGCTCCCTCCCATAGAAGGTTGGAATTCATTTTTTCATCCTTTGGAATTCGCTACTCTGAAACTTATTTTTTTTCAAGGAAAGAATGAAAACAATCTCCTTATTGCACTATTCTGTGCAATTGCAATTAGGAGGCAATTTTATCCTGTGAGTTATCTACCCTGACAGTTATCTGCCCTAATAGAGGCTTGAGGCATCATTGCTATACATGAGATGCCCACTCCGGGATTACTTTATTCTGTGGACTGAAGAATGAAAGAACAACAATAAAAAACAAACAAAAAGTCGTTTGAACGGCTTCTTGGTGACCTTATTATTGCTGCCAATCTTGGTGGGGTAGAATGTGCTCTTCCTAGACTCTAAATGGTTTGACCTGGAGGGCTGAAGAACCTAGAAGGATCCAAGCTCTTTTTTTGTCTTTCACGTGTCCTCTCTAAGCCTTGCTTAGGATGCCATGACTTATCTTCCCTAGTAAGTGGCAGGGAGAAATGAGAGTCATCAATATTGATGATGAAAGATAAATCTCAAAAAGCTTCCAGTTGGACTTTAACCCTTTTTCCTTTGCATATTGAGAGAGTGAGGTATAGAATTTAAAGTTAAAAATCCTTACCTCACTTTACTTCATAATTGGAACGTTTATAATTGAAAGACTTTGGCTCTTGGCATGATTTAAATGACAATAGATTTAAGAGATGCTTTGTGACTGACTTAATTTTCAGGGTTTTAACTCATTTGCTAAGTTGGCTTGGCAGCCCTAAGCAGCATTAGTATTTTGTGTGACATTTTTTCAAAAGATCATTTGAACCAGTGGTAATCCCTAAGGTAGCCTTTGTTCTAAATCTCTGAGAAGGACCTCCAAGTGCCTGAAATACATAAATACATGTTTTACTTTTTTTTCATCCCCCTTCTTGGGGGAAAGGTAGCCATGTGTTGAGGTTGTAGGATCTGAATTTGGGCTAAACTCCTGCAGTGTTTTAAACTGTTTTGTCCTCCTTCAGTAGTAACAGTGTTTCTAACTCTGGTCCATTTATTGAGAAGTATAGGTGAAAGTAAGTATTAACCAAGTATTTGTTTTGCATATGAGAATGGGTTCTTGGAACTCATTTATGTACCTACTGGAACTGGGAATGTGTTTGGAAGTTCTAGAATGAAGTTGCAGTTGCTGGTACACATGACCTGTCACAAGCAAGATCCTGATCTCAGCAGCACATGGTAAATAACTGATCGCTGGAAAGAGTGCCGACCACTAGTCAAAGATTGGGTATTTGTAGACTTCCTTGCTTTCTCTCTCACCTGGGTCATCTGGTGTTAGATAGTAGGGAGACTAGTACTTTGGACTTTTCTACTTAACTGCAGTTGATTCTCATGTTGCTCCTTTAAAAAGCTATAAATTTTTGGTGATATGACTCAATAAATTGACAACAAGCTAAAAGGAAAATGTGAGAGATCTACTTAGGAAATCTAGTTCTTGGTTTTACGTGGAGATCCTTGCCAGAATTTTGCTTTGAAAGAAGGATATTCTTATCTGTTGCTTCTCAGAAAAACCTATAATTACCTACTACTCTCAACAGCAACAAAAATTATTAACTATAAACTGTCCTTTTTCCCGATGGTAAAGTGGTAAAGATCAAAGAGGAATTTTGTGGGGAAAGTCTTGGTGACAACAAATACTAATTAGTTGTCCATGTTGTGAACGATGTTGCCTGGGAGCGTCTACGCTTCAGAGAGTATGTGATTTTCTTCCTTGATGTCCACAAAGAGCTTCTAGGATACTTTATTAAATATTACTAATCAGCTATTGGTCTTCCTTAGTATTTCTCAAACTATAGCTTTAAACAGAATCACCCAGAGGGCTTACTACAATACAGATTGCTGGACTTCACCCATGGTGATATGGTAGGCCTGAGAATTTGAATTTATAACAATTTCTTAAGTGATGGCTAGGCCGCTAGTCTGAGAACCACCCATTAAGAACCACTGTTGTTCTTGATCTTCTGCCTCTTTCTGCACATCTCACATTCATGCAACAGGTATGAAAATGGGCCCCCCAGAAGCCTTTACCTTCACTGTTTGCCTAATTATTGTATAATTATAGTTAGATTTCAACCTTATGAAAGTCCAATCATATTTGAACTACAAATTAATTGTAAACCTTAGTGCAAGGTCTACCATATTATCCAGATTTTTTATCAGTAATTAAAAAAATGAAATTGTTTAGTTTAGGGTCTAGCCAGTTATCTCTTCTATGCTCCAGTTCGAGCTTCTGTTTTATGTGGAGTTCCTCACTCTTCCTTCCTTACCTAAATAAAGGAATAGGCAGGCGATGTTTCCAAAGCTTCTGAGCCAACCCTTAGTGCTGGAGGGAGGTTTAGGAACGAGCCAGCTTCCTCATCCATTGCCAACAGAATAAAGGTTGTTGAATCACTTGATCTTGGCTCTGTGAAATAATACACGAGAGGAATTTCTGCTTTATGATTTTAATCTGATAAACTCTACTTGCTCTGACGTGTTAGATTCTCTGTGTTCCTTTGCCACCACCAGCATAATCCCAGCCTTAAGTACAGCAACTAGAATCCCTGGCCCCAAACTCAAACAGATGCAGACTTCAAATAAGAACTACTTGAGAATGCTCTGTGATGATGCTAGGCACTTAACATTACTGCTGCTGGACTCCTAAAAGGAACCAGGAAGTGGCAGATCCTGAGAATCCTGTAAAGTTTGCTATTGCGCCCGGACTTGAAGCAACCAGCTGCCAAATAAAGCAAAGCCAATTTACCTTTTGCTTTTCTTATATCGTCTTTTCTTGTTCTCATGTTATAAATTAGGTCCTCACTTTTCATTTTTTCTCCCTTATTTTCTTTTTCATTTGTATCTTTCTTCTGTATTTCTCTTTACTCCATTCATTTCTCCCCTGCCTCTGCTTTTTCTTCTGTGTTCTTTCAGCTTTTCACTTTTGGAAGAGCCAGGAATCTTGTATAATTTGAGAATTAGCCAAACATTGGGGTATTTATCCTAAGTGGACTTGGATGGTCTCCTTTATGCTCATTTTTAATCTTAGTACTTTCTAGAACTGGTATCAAGACACAGAGAGTAACTGTGCTTTAGAACACATTGAAGGTGGTTTGAAACAAGAAGAGGAGAATTAAAATAATATCCTTAACTCATCTGTAATGCAGGACTTAAGAGATGCTGATACAGAGATGACAAAATCCACGGCACGTCTGAGACAGTTTTCCTTTTTCAGGCAAATAACATAAATATACCTCAGAACTCTGATCTTCTGATTTTTCTTAACCCAGTACTCCAGGGAAAGTCCACTAGACAAGATGAATCCCATCACTGTTAGTGGGAGCTTCAAGGGAATTTTAGGTAAGGGGAAAATATTACAGAAATAAATGCCATCTTTTGAGTTAGTTCTTTTGATTCAGCGTTGAAGATTTGTGCCGAGAGACTCCCAGACTATAATAGATATTGCAGCCTTTCCCGTTACTGCCTGTTAATCCAGGCATGTGACAAGAGCAAGATTTTTTAGAGATTGCCATGGAAGAAGAATAATTTCAGTGACTTTGGGAAAGCCTGAAGACTGATTTAGGGTGAAAGGCGCATGTCGTTAAAGAGTTTCAGTGCAGATCTCTAGTTTTATCAGGAGGTCAGTGGTTGGAGACATCTGTTTTGTGGAATTACTTAGGACACTTAAAGTGTTGAATGCTGTATACAACACCCCAGAGGTGAGAAAAATGTTTATCAATTCGGGTGCACAGGTGTCAGTCTGCTTATTGGAAAGAGGGTGAAGATGTTTGACAGTATCAGAGTATGGGCACATTTGAGTAGCAGCAGCTCATTGTCCTAGAATGAATTACCTCTTGGTTGTGATTTATTGACATGATTGATGGAAGGACTTGGCACAAGCCACCATTTATCTGTTTCTTCAGTTGACCACCAGAAAGCCTTAAAAATTGTGCGTGTAAGAAATGTCGAAGTTACAGACTTGGTTCAAAGAACTGCACTCCTTTTATACGTCCACTCCTTGCCTTTCTTTTTGGATTTGAATATTTTAGACTAAATTAACATTTTCTTCTACATAGTATAAACAAATTTCCATTCAAGCTAGCTGAGAAGGTATACACCATGTTATAATTTTGTGCATGGGTGGCAAATGTGATGTCTTTGTCAAATATTAATTTGTCCCTGTCTTGCATGTTTGGGGATATGGCCATACCTCTGAAACAATCAGCTGTGACCAAATTAACAGAATATGGCATGTGTACATAAAACTAAATATAGAATAGTTTTATCTTTATGCTGTAGATAAAGATACTATATTTTGAAGACTTCATGTAAATATACTTTTTTGCAGTGAATTTACAGACATCTGTTGTAAGGGTAATCTTTGGTAAATCCTTTATTTTTTATTTTTTTGAGAAAGGATTTTTCTCTGTTGCCCAGGCTGAAGTGCAGTGGCACGTTCATGGTTCACCACAGCATGTGGTGGACTCCAATGTTCTTTTCACATCAGCCTCTCAAGTAATTAGGATGACAGGTGCATGCCACCACACCTAGCTAATTTTTTTATTTTTTTGTAGAGACAGAGTCCCACTGTGTTGCCTCGTAATCCTCCTGCCCCATCCCCCTAAAGTGCTGGGATTGCAGAAGTGAGCCACTGTGCAGGCCATCGTAAATCCTTTTGTGGTGATATCCCCCCTTCTTTTGCACTCTCATTTGAAAGCTCTCAATTCAATCTGGATAAGGTAGATTCTTGTATGATTAAATTACTCTGGTTTATACCTATTGAGGAGTAAATTACCAGACTAAGGTCCTTAGGGGTAATGGCAAAGACTTTTGCTATAGTTGCTCAGGAAAACTGCATTCACTTTCTGCACACATGAATTCTGTCTCTATTAGTTCAAATATTTGGAATCCCAGAAAAAAATTTAACAATAACAATGATAGTAGCATTCATTTATTATTCAAAAGAACTATTAAACACGGTAATGCGTCCACCAGTGAAGGTTGGCAACAACTTTAGTATGATGCCCATAGTTTGTAATTTGAGCTCACTCTAGTCAAGAAAACAGACAAGAAAACCAAGGATTAGTGCATAGTAAATATTAGGTGTATTGCTCTTGTGAGTGTGTAGAGTGTGATAAGTGCCTTAATAGAGACCCTGTGAAAGTACTTACAAGAGACCTTGACTGTGCTCGGGATTGTTAAGGAAGGTTTCATGAAATAGTGACAGGACAGTAATATTAGCACCTGGCATGGGATAATGGCTAAGAGGACTAAAGGGGCAAGTCTTTGCCTCAGTTTCTCATTTGAGGATGATAATAATCCGGTTTATAGAGATTATTATGAGGATTCCATGAAACTAATGCACATGGATAGTATGACAGTCCTGGTAATTGAGATGCCATCAGTAATGATAGCTATCCATGTCATTAGTCCTTTGTTCTTTCAGTAACAATCCTTTGAAGACAGTAGTGCTTTCTCTATTTTACACATGCGCAGAGAGGTTAATTTGCCCAAGGTTAGCCAGCTAGAACTTGGTAGAGCCAGGCTTTGAATCTAGATGTCTTTCTCTTGGTTACCTTTTGTTCTCTTTATGCTACTCAGGAGGCCCAAGATGATTCCAACTGCTTCTTGCTTCATTATTCCCCTAAATGCCCCACTGAGAAAAGTCTGCAATTGCCTGCCCCTCCCCTCCCTACTTCCTAGTCTTGCTGTGAGTCACTGCTGAGCCATTTGTGCCAGAGAGGAAAATGGGGGCTTGCTGTTTGCATGTAGCAATTTGTTGTGTGTTCTTGCATATTTGCCAGGGAAACCAGCAGAGAAGTGTTCATCAACAAGCATCATGTTTATTAAGGGACCACGTGGTGTATTGTAAAAGCTCTTAGCTCTCTCTGGCATCATCGATTATGCTTTAGCATAAGAAATAAAGTGACACTGAGCCTTTTATTAATAATACACATGTTTTCCATTTAACTTTGACTGGTTAAATCTGGCATAAAATGCAGACTTGCAAACCCTCCTCCCTGGGATGTGTAGCTACCCTTATGCTGTTTATGCTGAGGATATTTATTGAACATGGGACTCAGTCCTCTACCTGCAGCTAGGGTTCTGGACTAGATGTTCTATTTTCCCTTTCTCTCTTGATGACATGGATTGCTTTGTTTCTCAAGGCTTATGGATATGGATAAATATTGAAATGGGAGCTGACATCTGGCAGTTGAAGAGGTTATATATGTGCTTCTCTGTTCTGATTCAAGCTGTTAAATTTTGTGCATTTGACAAAACTGAATGGCCACTATTTGAAATTTACTCGAAGTTGAAAGAATTTAGAGCTCTGAATTTGAGATAACTTAGAGATAATACATTTATTTTACAGATAAAGAAACAAGGTCTAAAAAGAATGATGATGATGATGAAAGCAAAATTGCTAACACTTTCTAAGCCAAACACTGTTCAGGGTGCTTTATATGTTACCTTATTTGATCTTCACAATGACTGTCAGGCAGGTAGTAGTATTATCCCAATTTTACAGATGAGGAAACTGAAACACAGAGAGATTCAGTCTTTTTCCTAAGCCATACAGCTTAGCTGGCAAGTGGCTGAGCTGGGGTTTGCACCCAGACCATCTGGCTTCATCAGAACTTTTTCTCTCTGCTATGTCACTAGACTGTAGCTTGTCCCAAGGAATAGTTTCAGAACCAGAATCCCAGACTTTTGATGGCTGAACTACTTTTGTGGCTTACAAGATTCTTTTAGCTGTGGAATTCTTCTTTAAATGGAGATATGACTAGACAGCATAACCAAATAAAAAAGCAAAAACTTAGCTGCTGTGGTTAAGTGGAGTAGGCCATGCATTGACCATGTGTTTCATTTATTTAGCCCTTGCTGTGGCTTCTGAGAAACTCACATGGGGCATACTTTTATTTTATTTTTTAGTTTCTACAAGACTGGTAGAAGGGATATAATTTTAAATTCTGGCTTTAGTTAGGGCCATGAGCTTCAGATTGCTGTCTTTTTGGCCACAATTAAATCCATAACAGGGAACAGATATTTTTGGTCAGATCTGGTCATTCTCTCTGCTTCTGTACCCACTGGAGGCAAACTCAAGCTTTTGTAGCTGCTTTATTGTAGATTTGCAGGGTTGCTGAGGATAATCAGAATTGAGTGTGTGTAGAAAAAAGGTCTTTCTGGGAGTCTGAATCTTCTCGCCTGCTGAAAATCTCTGGGCTGGAGTTGGCATTGAGATCTACTTATTTAGCGGACAGTGAATTGTTGACTTTCACTGACTGTTTCTTGCTTGGACATCGTATAGTGCTCCAGGTTCATTATTCTGATCATTACTGGTGTTGTAATGACCTGATTTTGGCTCTGTTTCACTCACTAGACTGTGATTGAATCTACTCTTTGTTGTCTACATTGTTGAGCACCATTTTTGGAGTATAGCACTAGCTCAATAAATGTCAGTGGAGTTCTACTGTTCCAGATTGCAGACATAGATATATAGGTCAAATCAGTTGAATACAATTTAACCCCAGAGTGTCTTCTATAATAGGACCTTATTTTATCTCTCTCCAAGTAACTGAATAAGAGGATGAAAGCTGATTTAGGGATTCTAGTTTGGTTTAAAAAAAAATTAGTCTGAAGCACATATCTCTTTTAAGAGTTACGGAAAAACCAGAGATTTCATTTTTGGACCTCTCCTCCCCCTCTTCAAATTAAACAGTTTCTTTCTTTGTGTAGATAGTTGGAGGAGAAAAGTCATATGAGGGAGTGGTATTCAGGAAAAGTAGGTCAAAGCCGGAAGAATTGCATCAACACCTCATGTTCTGTTCCTTACTGGCTCACTAGTGGTTCTATAACCACCTGTACATTTGTTGATGTTGTTGGGTTTTTTTTGTAGGGAGGGAGGTGTAGCAGGAAAATGAGGTATATGAGGCCTAGGAGCTTGATGGGAGTGGAGGAGAGAGGAATAGGAGAGATGGAGAGGTAAGAGCCAGATGCCATGGCTCTATGATCCCAGCACTTTGGGAGGCTGAGGGCAGGAGTTTGAGACCAGCCTGTGCAACAAAGATAGACCCTATCTCTACAAAAATAGAAAAAGTAGCTGAGCATAGTGGTTTGTACCTATAGTCCCATCTAATCAGGAGACTGAGGCAGGGTGATTGCTTGAACCTTGGAATTAGTTCAAGGCTGCAGTGATACCCGTGATGATGCCACTGTACTCCAGCATGGGGCAACAGAATGAAGCTCTGTCAAACAAACAAAAAAGAAATAAGAAATAGATATTAATCTAGGCAAGTGGTTCTCAGATTGTGGTCTTTGGACCTAACAGCTTCAGCATCACCTGGGAACTTGTTAGAAATGTAGCTCTCTGGTTCCACCCCAGACCTACTGAATCAGAAACTCTGTGAGTGGGGACCAGTGTTTTTGAAAGCTACTACTTTGCTAATTTTTTACCCCCCAAACTTGAATATTCCCAATCATTTTAGGTTCTAGTTGATCCCTATATTATACTTTGATTATGTGTCTCAGAGTAAGTCTGTATTAAAGGAAAACTGTTGAGGAAACCTAAATAAATCACCTTGTGTTCCAAAAAGCATTTCTCAGAGTTAAATTACATGTTTTATTACTGTCTATTGCTTTTGTTCAGATTAAGCTCTGAGACAAAGTTAAGATTCTTGTCAAGCCTTGAGGTTATTAATAGGTGTTTTATTTGTTTAGTACTAATTTAAAATGTCTGATATCTGTAGAGGAAGTGCTTTATAAAAACACATACTTGTTAAATGTTCCACTAGGAGAAGCACTGTGAAACCCACAGGATACTGAGATTAAGCAAATAACTGTAGTTTTCTTGAACTCTCTTCAGTGTAATGAGTGTGGTTGGGTAGAAACACTGGGATCCACAGTTTGAAAGGGCTTACACTGGTTAGATTTCAGACAATTTGGACATTAAAGAGAATTACTACAGTTGAATGGAAAACATTAAACAGATAAAAATCCATGAACACATAGTGATGAGGGAGGGAGGGAGGGCGGAAGATAGACAGGCAGGCAGATAGACAGACAAAGATTCTGGTATCATTGAAAGTGACTGTTATGCCAACTTCTCATTCTAAAAATTGGAAATTAAAGAAAATAATTAAACATTTATTCTTCCTTTAATTAGAAACTATATTCCTTTCATTATTGGAAAGAGAAAGGTCTACAAATGAATGCTAGCAAATAAAATACAGAAGGAACGTAGAATGTCAGCATTTGCATCCTGCAGTGAAATATTTGATTCAGGCAAGGACCATCAATATAAAACCATTAGTTTAAAGGATGTTGAGGAACAGAATAATCTTGTGGTATTAAGGAATACCCTGCAGATTACTTGCAAAGGAGATAGTATGCCCTTACAAGGGTGGTTACCACCTTAACTAAGCAGTCAAACTTAACATCGCAGATGGTAGGAAAGCCTGACAGCATAAGCTTCTTGATGTGATAAAGTACACAGCATCACCAACAGGTTTTTTCCAAAAATGTTTCACCTGAATCTAACCAGGTTTACAGAAAACTCAGGAATTAGAGAAAAAAATGAATCCGCTTTAGGAAGAAACAGTCTGACAAATTAAAAATGTAGGACATTCTAAGGACATTCTGAAGACAACTGATCTGTCCTGAGCTCTTCAAAAAGTCAGTGTCATGAAAAAATAAATTGTTGTTGGGTATTACTCTGGATTACAAGAGATTAAGGAAACGAATAGCCAAATTCAATGTACAAATCTTGATTGGATCTGGCTTGTTAATAATAAATACTGTAAAAGATATTTGAGCCAGTTATGGAAATTTGAATATGGACTGGCTATCAGATGACATTAGGGACCTACTGTTAATGTCTTGGGTGTGATAATAGTATTTTGATTTTGTTATAAGAATATCTTCATTTTTAGTAGATGCATGTTAAGTATTTTATCATAAAAGTTTTGTATCTTTAATTCACTTTTGCATGGTTTCATGAGAGATAAAAGTGAATGTGTATATAAAGTGAATGGGGCAAAATATTAACAATTTTGAATCTAAATAGTAGGCATATAGGTGTTTGTTTCATATTTTTAATGTTTGAACATTTTCTCAAACAAAAATGGACTATCTGGATTCAAATATTGACTGTCACAAATGGTATGGTCTTGGTTAAGTTACTCATTTAACATCTCAGAGTTCATATCTGTAAATTGGGTGTAATAATAATAATACTATGAAGTTTGTTGAAGCTTTTAAATGACATATTTAGTATATAACACATATAGCTCTAGTATCTAGTACGAGTGCCTCACACAAACTAAATATCCAGTAAATACTAGTTGTTGTGATAATGGTGGTGACTTTAAGAGTTAACCCAGTTTATTGTTAGTGATTCAGCATAGAGAAAGCTGTGAATTCACAGAAAGGTTTACATATAACTTCTGAGATTTCTAGCTCATAAATGCATTCCTACTTGAGAATGCCTTGTCTAGAATTTCTTATCTAGAAACCTGGATAGTATTTAAGAATGCATTATCTAGAAATCTGTTGACATCTCAGTATTATGCTTTGGTAGATTCAATGAGTTTTTTTAAGGCTTGCAAAGAAGTGAATGAAATGCTAATGTGAGAGGGTTTGATTTTGTAAGGAACCTGTAAGCAGATAAACATGGCCTAATTAGTGTGGTTCTTTTTCTTCAAAGGACTTACCTTAGGGCACTATCTATGTATTGAGCCTGTTGTTCAGAACATCTTTAAGAATTTCTTTCAGAGCCTTAAAATGATTTGTTTTTTAGAAACATTCAAAGTTTTCTGTAACTTATTTTGATGTTATGAAGTTAGTGATTAAAAGAAACAATTCATTTTTGATCACAGGCTTGTGTGACGGGAAGTGGAGGGATATTTTTTTTTTGCCCCTTTGTGGCCTATGATGCTAATGGAAATTTCAAAAGAAGAGTTTTAAAAGTAGTTTAGCTTGTTTAAACTCTTCAACCCTAAACCATTGATGACACCGGTAAGTGTTTCTTATTTTACCTATTTGGGTGTGTTGGGTGTATTTGCACTGGGACTGTTCCTTTGGTCAGTGACCCTAAAGTTAAGTGTTTGAGCTTCTGTCCTGTGATCTCAGCAAATGGACTTGATTCAGGAACTTTGATTCAAGTGCACAATGGTAGCAACAGCACAAATAGATGAATGGCAGTAAATTTCTAATGACTGGTTCTCTGCTGGATGCCAGTCTCAGCTGAGGACTTCTGAGAGGTATAAAACCTAATTGAAAGCTAGGTATGATGGCTAGGGTTTATGCAGAGATTATGGGGGCCTGCATTGCTCTGTGTGTAGGATGATAATGGAGGATGTGCCAGGTGGGGGGCAGACTAGTATCTAGGTAGAGTCTGGGCAAAAAGGTGTGTTTGGTACCCTTGACACACTCAGTGACAGGTGACTCTGGGCTGTCTTGGGTAAGATGAGGTTGTGATTCAAGGATAGTATCCAGGCGTGAAAGAGAGGTTTTCAGAATAGTGCTGTGGAACTGGGACTTCAGTTCTTCCAATGGAACTGCAAGAGGTGGTCAGTAAATATCTTGTGGATGAATGAAAGGAGTGTTAAGTGAAAAGGTGAAGTGGTGAACCAAATGAAATGAGTTCCTTAGGTTCCAGGACTAATGGAGAAGCATTCATACTGGAGTGGAGAGTTATGAGAATTGGGGAGAGATTGCATTGGGGCTTGTTCTTATAGCAGAGTTTTTCAACAGCAGGTGTATATAAGCAAAGTTAGGAAGTTTGTTGGAGTTTGTTCCTATGAGGGCAGGAAACATGTCTGCATTGTTCAACACCGAATACTTGATGCAGTGCCTGAAAAATAGTAGATGTGCTATAAATATTTGTTGAATGAGTAAAAGTGTTGAGTAGGGGAATAAGAGAATGAATGAGGATGATACAGGACAAAACAGTAATCTGTGGTGTTTTGCGGTTTACCTAGTTGTAGAGTGCATGTTAATATTTTAGACTAGCTTTCAAGGTGGTTCATTTACCAGTCACAGAACCTTCTGATAGCCTGATCTCAGTTGTAATCAATCAGTATTTGCAGCAGAACTGTGACGTAAACATGCTATGTTCGTTTTAGAGATGAGGAAGCTGAGATTCAAAGAGGTGAAGCAATTTGCACAAGGGTCCACAACCAAGAAGATAATAAGACCTCAAACTAGATATTTAGCTCTTGAATACATCTTTTTAGTTCATCATTCAATGCTAGGGACAGTTTTGCTTTGAAAGTGGCTTGATAAATATTTCTGTATCATATTAGAGTTATTTAAGCCCTATGAGAGAAAAAAAATAGGGAAAAATTAACATATCAGCCAGTCCTTGTTGCTCTACTTATTCCCCCAGTCATCAATTGACTGACTGAATAATGAAACTGATAAAGCTGAATGAATAGAACAGTTTGTGATTTTAAAAAGTTTCCCATTCTATTTAATGGGCTACAGTTATTAGAAAGAAATCAAAACTTCAGTTAATCTTAATACAGACTGCTTATTTAGATATTTCAAATGAACTTAGTCTTTCCTTTGCCTTATATTGCTGGAGACAGTTTCCATTTTGCCTGTCCACTACTTAAATAGTTGTTGCTCTAAGGAAACCAATCTTACTGATAACTAAATGAAAGAAATTAAACATACACAAACAAACCGAAAATGTGTCTGTGAAGGATATGATCTTCTACCTTCCAGTCATTCAGTTAGGCATTTGGCAGAGATGGGTGCAGCAGATAAGACTGTCATGGTTTTTAGAAGTCATTCCAAGATAGCAGAGAGGAATCATGACAGACACTGGAAGGAGACCCTCTCTCAGATGATGAATAATATATATTTTATACTCATATTAATATTTCATTGGAGAGAAGGTCAAAATCTACATTTAAATGAAAATATTTAAAAAGCAGAAGCATAATATTTGACTAAGTGAAACACTCAGAGTGTTTCAAGAATACAAGCTGTGCCCCTGGGACCTCAGCTCTCCAGATCTGTTGTTTCTTAGAGAATGGTGGAATGTTTGAATTACTTTGGTCTTGTGAGTAGATCTTAGCCCTGGCATTTGGGAAACTTAATCCCTCTAACCTCCTTCAATTTGACCTTGAATTGTGTTAACATATTAGGTAACATCATGTCCTGTGCACAATGTGGCCTTTCTCAGTCCTATAACATTATTTAAATCTCTAAAAATTCATTTTCCCTGTCCTGTGAAATGGACGTAATAGGATTGTGGAAATTGACATAAACAGGATAATTTCAGTTGTTAGCAATGGAAGACCCAACTAACAAAGTGTTGTGATAAGAAGTTAGGAATAGGAGGTTCCAGAGTTGATTCAGAGGCTCAAAGATTCAAGCTGTGTTTATCCTTCACTTTCTTCCAATATTCATAGTGTGTTAGATTTCTCACTTCGGACCTCATTGCTATTAGATTGCTGCCTTAGTCCCAGAATAATGTCTTCACATCATTTAAAACAAGAAGGAGGGATGTCAGGAGCAAAATAAATCTTTGTGGTACTTTTCTTTTTTTCTTATTAGGGAGGAAGATTCCCCCCCTCCCCCCCCCCAACCTGTGAAAGACTACCCTTATACCTTGTTGACCAGACTCGGGTCATATTACCACTTCCTTATCCTCTCCCTCAATCACTGTAAAGAGACTCAAGAAGACCTTGATTAGCTTAGAACACTCATGCTTGATTCCTTGAGGCTGGTCTTTTTGCCTCCCTCATATACTCAGGGCTCTGTTTTGAGTAGTTAAGAAAGGGGAATGGTGTTGTTTGCCACACGAATGCTCTTGTGTGAGCTTCTGAGTGAAAGTATAGATGCCTGAAAAGGATGTCTTCACTGGTTATTTAGCCCATCCTTTTTTTGTTTTTATTTTTTTGAGTCAGACTCTCACTCTCCAAGTAACTGGAATTGTAACCACGTGTCACCATGGCTGGCTATATGTTTATTTTATTTTTACTGTAGAAATGAGGTCTCGCTAAGTTGCCCAGGCTGGTCTTGAACCTCTGAGTTCAGCCAATCCTCTCGCCTCCACCTCCCAAAGTGCTAGGATTATAGGCCTGTACTTGATTATGAGTGGCCATGATGACATGAATCAGAAGTAAATCTGGAAAAGGAATGTTGATCATATTGGCTTGTTACTGCTGAAATCATAGCAGGGAGAAGAGCATTTGCAAGTGAAGGGAGGGTCCAGTTCTCTAATGCTTTGCTGGGGGACTATCTCCACATAGAGTGGCCCTGCTGACCCTAAACAGACCTGGAGGGGAGCCGAATTTGTCCATACCTCCCAGATTCTTTATTCTGTACTCCTCCTTCTCCATTTTTTTCACCAGTTCATTCAGATGCAGTTGCTTATGTAGTCAACACAACTCCTAGAATTCAGATGGCTGGTGCTATGATTCTGTTCTGACACTGACTGTGGGCAATTTGGTTCTGGGCAGCCATTTGCAGTAACAACAAATGACATGAAATTCCTGGTTCATAGGAGATTCACAGTGAAGTGCCTCACTGTTCTGGGTCTCTTCCTCATGACAAAATGAGGATTCAAACTAAATGACCACATCCTTCCCTTCTCACCTTCTCCATCTCTCAAGTTTTATGATTTTTTTCCCAAGTGTTTGTGTGTTTGGTCAGTGTCTGGTCAATATATTATGTATGTGTTTTGCTTCCAGGCATACTGTTATTCTCAAAGCTTGCCACTGACAGATGTGGTCTGAGAGGGCACAGAAAAAACATAGTTGACCACTCTAAAACTATTGTGGGCTATGTGACTCTCTTAACATAAGCCAAGATCACATTAACCTTCTGGCAATATCATTACTGGGTGGTTTTTATTGGGTTTACCATCAGTTGAAGTTTCTAAGAACATTTGGAAGGTGACTTTGCAGAGACTTGAGCCACTGGACGTCTCATGTGGTGTGCTTCCTTTAGTTGACCCCCCTTCTTCCTTTAATATTTGCTTGGCAGAGGGCCCAGAATCTAGCATTGATAATAAATACGTCTTTTGAGCATTGATTATGTGTCAGGTATTATTATATTAAGCATTTTACAGGTATTATTTCATTTAATCCCCACAGTAGCTTTCTGATGTAGGTGTTAATAATTCCCATTTTACAGGTGAGGAAACAATATGGAGCAAGATAAGTAATTTGAGCAAAGACATATAAGAGCTGTGAGTGAAGTGGCTCTAGAATGTAGACAATTGGATAGCGTAGCCCAAGCTCATAATCTTGTAGTGAAACTTAAGGCATTTTTTGGTATTTCTCTTATTTCCTCTCATTTTGCCCTGGTGTCTAACATGCATAGTTGCTTTAAAATTTAAATTATTTGTCCTGTCATTCAGGTTGGCTTCTTAGAATTTACTATATAAAGATAAAAAATTATAGGGTACTAGAGCCATATAACAAGTGCTTATTTGTTCATTCATTCTTTGATTAATGACTAACAGAATCCCTCAGGTGTCACACTGAGTATTGGGGATACAGAGAGGAATAAGACCTAGTGTCCTGCCTTTGAGGAGTTCACAAAGCTGCATGTTAAATGCTGGATCTGAGATTCTATCCCCTGGCAAATTCTGTCATTCCTTGTGGTTTATAGTAAAGACTTTGCATTTTGCTGTTTGATGAGTTCTTCCACCATAGCCTCTAAAACAGAACTTACCTTTGGGCCTCAGCACCAAAACCTCTCTGTGAATCTACTTGGCCTTCCTTATTCTTCCCTGCTTCCTTGAGCTACCTTTTTCCTCCTTCAGATTGATTTGTTATTCAAAAGGTTGGTGTCCCTGAAATGAGGACCTATGAACTTCCTTTTATACTAGAGAATAAAAGGCTAGAATCACTCCTTTTCTTAGATCATACTTTGTGAGGGGCAACAGTAGAAAGCTGAGCAAAAGACATTTGAACGTGAGAGTGAAGAGGGAGCCACAGATGAAGGATGAGAATAGAGAAAGGGAAGCTGGAGGGTTCTAAACTTGCAGAGGCCTGACCTGGCAATTCATCTATAGCCTCTGAAAACAACTCTGCCCCTGTCTTAGTCCTACTCAAGTGCCACGTGATCTTTTTATCTCTTCCTAGTTCCTTCCTTTAGTTCCCTCTAAGAGCATTCCTCCAAGCGCTGTTATTTATTTTGGAGAAGACGGTGGGATGGGGGACATGATTCTGATTCTACAGAGAGAGAAAATAAGGCACAGGATAGAGAGAGCAGCCATCTGTACCTTGCCCCATAAGTCACTAGAGACAGAATCTTGTCATAGGTCCCGTAGTTTTCCATAAGTCACAGGCAATCCTGATATTTTCATAGGAATTGGGACCTGCCTCCTTTCTTAACATGTTTGTTTTTTAACCTGAGAATAGCATCTCTTTCTAAGTGAAGGGAAAGCCGATTGCATTCTGTACTGCATTGCCCCTGCCTGTAACCCCATTAAGGGGTTGTAAATAGTACTATAATGATGTCTCAGTCATTTGTTTTGATGTATCTGAGCATTTAATAAATCAGCCACCGCTTGCTTAATAGGAATATGAGAGCAGAATGTATTGCTGCCAGCAACTGCTAGTAAATTATAAAGCATTCATGTGTTTTACAAGGGAATTAAATGTTTGTTCTCTTTTAAGGGTTTGTGACTAAACAGGGTGGTGTGTGTGTGTGTGTGTGTAGGTACACAGTGGCGTGCTTGATGCCCATGACCTTCCAGGTGCAGTAACAACTCCAGGTACCTGGGGAACACCTGTAACCAGAACTGTATGAATTAGAGTGCCCCCAGGTAAACCTGGCCATTATTGGTCTCTGCTCTGTGTGCATCTCCAAAGGAACATTTATTGGATTATATTTTCTTCCACTTCAAAAGAGTCTAAGAAATACAAGTCCCAGTCTTCCCTTTCCCCGTTTTTCTTAATACTGTCTAGGGAAGCAGCATTAGATAAACTATACATCTAGCATTACTGACATGCAATTGTCTGCAAAATTGAGTCACTCTATTTTATTTGACTTTTATGTTTACATCTGATGTGGACTCTTTCCCCTCTTTTCAACACCATTGGCTTTATGCACTAAGTAGTCTTCAGAAGAGAAGGCATCAGAGTTGGTGCTTTTGGTGGAGATGAAAACATGGGTGCCAGCTAAACAGTATTCAAGAGCAGTTGGCTACTTATCTTGTGACCTACACAAATTGTATTGGTTTTAAAAATTGATTACCAATTTTGTGTATAGTTCTATGTCATTCTGTCACATGTGTAGATTGTATAATCAACACTACAATCAAGATACAGAACTACTTGGTCATCACAAAGATCTTTCTAGTGCTACCCCTTTATAGTAATATCCACCATCTTCGCCATCCTTGCCTCCACCGTCCTTAACTCCTGGCAATTACTAATCTGCTTTCTGTCTCTATAAGTCTTGTTATTTCAAAAATTGTTATATAAATAATTTTTATTATATATTTGTAATTATGAAATATATGTTTATTATATAAATATAAAAATATTATATAAATGAAATCATACAGTATATGGCTTTTTGAGATTGACTTTTTAAACTTAGTGTAATTCCCTTGAGATCCATTAAAATTGTCGCTTGTATACAGTTTATTCCTTATTATTATTGAGTAGTAGTCCAAGATATATATGTACCAAAGTTTGTTTAATCATTTACCTATTGAGAAACATTGTGGTTGTTTCCACTTTTGGACTATTACAAATAGAGCTGTTAGGAACAGTCATTTATAGATTTTTGTGTGGACAAATGTTTTTATTTCTCTGGGATAAACGTCTAGGGTTGCAGTTGCTGGATCATATAATAGCAAGTGTTTGTTTTGTAAGAAATGACAAGTTTTTCCAGAGTGACTGTACATTGTATGTTCCCAGCAGCAGTGTATGAGATAATCAGCTGGGATTTGGAATTGTTACTATTTTTTAAGTAGCTGTAATAGATGTATAATGACATCTCATTGTGATTGATTGCATTTCCCTAATGGTTAGTAATATTAAAATTTTTTACATGCTTATTTGCCATTTTTATATACTCTTTGATGAAATGTCCATTCATGTCTTTTGCCTGTATGTCTTTGAAATTGTTTTATTTTTACTGTTAAGTTTTGAATATTCTTTATATGTTCTAGAAATGAGTATCTTGTCAGATTTTGGTTTACAACAAATACTTTCACAGTCTGAAGCTTGTCTTTTCATTTTTATAACAGGGTACTTTGCAGAGCAAACGTTTTTAATTTTGATGAAGTCAAATTTATCAACATTTTTCTTTTATGGATTATACATTTAGTAGTATGTATAGGAGACTCTTCACCAAAACCTAGGTCCCAAATAGTTGCTCCTGTGTGTTTTTCAGAAACTTAAGTTTTACATTTAAACCTATGACTCATTTTGAGCTAACTTTTGTATAAGGTATGAAGCTTAGGTTGAGATTTATTTATTTTTTGCCTATGAATAATCCAATTACTCCAGCACTGCTTGTTTAAAAGGCTTTTATACTTCATCAAATTGCTTTTGCATTTTTGTCAAAGTTGTTTGGCCACACTTGTATGGGGAGATTTTTAGGTTCTCTCTTCTGTCCATGAATCTATGTGTTTGTCCTTTTGCAAATACCATGCAGTATTGATTACTGTACCTATATAATAAATTTTGAAATCAGGTAGAATGATTTTCCCTACTGCATTTTTATTTTTCAAACTAGCTCTAGCTATTCTGGTTTCTTTCCGTATACATTTTAGAATAATCTTGTATGTTCAGGTGACTATGACCAAGATAAAGAATGGAGGATGAGGAGCTGCTTTGGGGATAAAGATGATG
This sequence comes from Tarsius wallacei, assembly GCA_963574415.1. NCBI lineage: Eukaryota > Metazoa > Chordata > Mammalia > Primates > Tarsiidae > Tarsius > Tarsius wallacei. Next base: position 23,406 of record CAUYQG010269067.1, read on the forward strand.
TTTTCCGTTTTGAACCTGTTAAGAATTATGAACTATGGGATACCCTAATGGAAATAGTAGATGCTTGATGAATATTGCTTTCTTCCTAATCAAATAAACTTCTCTTTTCTTCTGTGTTAAAAAAAAAGAATAATCTTGTATGTATCTACAAAAATCTTGCAAGAATTTTGAAAGAAATTATATTGAATCTGCATACCACTTTTGCAAGATTTGATCTTTGCTACACTGTGCTTTCTAATCCATGATATGCCTCTCCTTTTCTCAGATTGTCTTTGATTTCTTTCCATCAGTATTTGTTATGTTTAGCATCCAAGTTCTGTACATGTTTTGTTAAATTTACATCCAAATATTTTATTTTTTCTGAGACATTATAAATAACGTAATTTTCATTTTATTTTCCATGTATTTATTGTTAGTATATTGGAATACAATTTATTTTTGCTTGTTGATCTTATACCTTTGACTTTGCAGACTTCTAGGAGTTTTTGTTTAGATTTCCTGGGATTTTGTATGCGAACAATTGTGTTATCTACAGACAGGCACAGTTTTTTAATTCCTTTCTGATCTGTAGGCCTTTTGTTTCTTTTTCTTCCCTCAATGTGCTGACTAGAACTTCTTATACTGTGCTGAATAGCAGTGATTAGAATGGACACCCTTGTCTTGTTCTGAATCTTAGAGGAGCAAGCATTAAGTCTTTTCCTGTTAAAGTATAACGTTAGCTGTAGGATTTGGGGTAGACATTCTCTATTAAGTTGAGGAAATTCCCTTCTATTCCTGGTTTTCATAAATATGGGTTGAATGTTTTTGAATGCTTTTTTGTATCAACCTGTGATTATGTGATTCTTTTCCTTTAGCCTGTATGATGGATTTCATTGATTGATGTTTGAATATTGAACCAGCCTTGTATCTCTTGAATAAACCCCATTTAATCAGGATGTAAAATTCTTTTTATGTATTGCTAAAATTTGTTTACTAATATTGTTAAGGACTTTCGTGTTTATATTACATTGTGATACGTAGTAGCATGTACTCTTTTTTTATTGTCTTTATCTGGTAGTGTTGTCAGGATAATACTAGCTTCATAAAATGAATTTGGGAAGTGTTTGCTTTATCTCTTTTCTAATAATATAAGTATTCATTGCTGTAATTTTTCCCTTAGCATTGCTTGTGTCCCATAAATTTGATATGTTGCAATTTCATTTTCACTCAGCTCATGACATTGTTTAAATTCTTTTGAGGCTTCCTGTTTGACCCATAGATTACTTATCAGTGTGTTTTTTAGTTTCCAAGTTTTTTGAGGTTTCTCTGTTACCTCTCTGTTATTTCTGTTTTGCTTTATTGTGGTAAGAGAACACACTTTGTGTGATTTCAATTCTTTTGTATTTGTTAAGATTTGTATTATGACCTAGGATATGGTCTATTTTGATATTTGTTCTGTGAACACTTGAAAAAAATGCACCTTCTGCTTTGTTTATTGAAGTGTTATATAAATGTCAATTAGATCCTGTTGGCTGATGGTGTTTTTGAATTCTTTTACATCTTTGCCAGTTTTCTGTCTAATTATTCTATCAACTATTGATAAAGGGATGTGTTTTTTTGAGATGGATTCTCACTCTGTCGCCCAGGCTGGAGTGCAGTGGCACGCTCACAGTCACCTCAGCACCGACCTGCTGGGCTCCAGTGATCCTTCTGCCTCAGCCTTCCAAGTAGCTGCAGGCATGCGCTACCACTCCTGGCTAAGTTTTTATTTATTGTAGAAACGAGGTCTCACCAAGTTACCCGGGCTGGTCTCGAACCTGCGGGCTCAGGCAATCCCCTCACCTCGGCCTCCCAAAGTGCTGCGATTACAGGCTGAGCCACTGAGCCTGACCAGGGTATTTTATTCTCTAACTCTATTTGTGTATTTGTCTATTTCTCTTTTAGTTCCATCAGTTTTTGCTTCATGTTATGCAATTCTGCTGTTTGGCACATACACATTTAGGATTACGATATTTCCTTGGTTGATTGGCCTGTATATCATTTTGCAAAGTCCCTGCGAATTTTGTATGTTCTGAAGTCTACTTACTTTGTTAATGTGGGCACTTCTATTTTATTTTGATTAAGGTTTTATTGTGTATCTTTTCCCTGTTGCTACTTTCTATATTCTATATTTGAAGTGAATTTTTGAGCATAGCATATAGTTGAGCTGTATTTTTGTATTCAACCATTCTATTAATTGGTATATTTAGACACTTTACCTTTAATGTAATTTTGTATATATTAGGCATTAAGCCTACCTGTTTTGTTTTTTGTTTGTCCTCTCTGATTTTTATTTCTCTGTGTTCCTTTTCCTATCTTCCTTTGAGTTGCTTGAACATTTTTTAGAATTTCAGTTTGATTTTTATAATGGCTTAATTTTCCTTTTTTTTAAGAGACAGGGCCTTGCTATGTTGCCTAGGCAGGAGGAGTATATTGACTATTCTTAGGTGTGATCACAGTACACTACAACCTTGAACCCCTGGAGTCAAGCAATTCTTCTGCCTGAGCCCCCCATGTAAGTGGGACTAAAGGCATGTGCCACTCCGCCTGGCTTCTAGTATTTTTGAGTATTTTCCCTTGTATAGGTTTTTTAGTGATTGTTCTGTATATAACGCTCTACACACATAACTTACAACAATTTAGTAGTATTGGCATATTGACACTTTGAGTGAAGTATAGGAATCTTGCTTTCTTTCACCATCTCTCATTTAAAAGCTAATTAAAATATTTCCATTACATACATTAGGAACCACAGTAGACATTGTTGTAAGGCATTTTTTGCTTCAGTTGTCAAACATAATTAAGGAAACTTAGGAACAGAAGGAAAGCCTATTATATTTACCTGCATTTTTGTTCTTTTTCTTTCTTCTTTCCTAATGTTTTGAGATTTTCTTTTTTATCATTTACTTTCTATTTAGAGAACTTACATTCTTGTAGGACAGACTTGCTCATGACAAATTTTCTTAGTTTTCATTCATCTGAGAATGTTTTGATTTCCTAAAGGCTATTTTTGCTAGATATAGAAGTCCATGTCAACAGTCTTTTTTCTTGCAGCCATTGAAAAATGTTGTGCTGCTGTCTTCTGTCTTACATGATTTTTATAAGGGAAAAAATATGCTTTTATTCTTTTTCTTCTCTACAAATAATGCATCATTTCTGTCTGAATGCTTTCAGAATTGTTTTTGTGTCTTTAGTTTTCAGAAGAGTGACTATAATATATTTCTTGGTTTGTATTTCTTTGGATTTATCTTGTTTGAGATTCTTCAGTAGTCTTGAATCTTTAGATTTATGTCTTTTGCCAGTTTGGGGAAATACTCAGCCATTATTATTTTTTCTCAGATTTTATTCTTCCTGTCATATTTCTCTTTTTTGGGACTCAGAATATAAGAATATTACATCTTTTGCTACAGTCCCATAAGTCCCTGAGGTGCTGTCCATTTATTTTTCAACTTTTAATCTTTTACATTTTATTTTACTATATGTAATTTCATGCATTTGTATTTGGAAAAAATGTTTATAACCTAGAATTTATCCACTTTTACTTTTTTTTTAGCGACACGACAATTTTAATCTCTAAATGTAATTTTGTGTTTCTTAATGTTTCTGGCAAAATTTAAGATGTGCTCTAGTAACTGTGTTCTTCCAATTGACTCTTATTTGGTGTCACTTTAATTTTATTTCTGAAAAAGTAAGTAATTTTTTTCACTTCGTTATAGAGTGATTGAGTGATTCATTCAGCAGTTATTTATTGAGTGACTGCTGTGTGATAATCATTGTGCTAGATACTGGGCATATTCAGTAATGATGCTTCTTTTGTTCTAATGATTGCTCTGTAAATTTAGTTATACTTTCCTTAGGAACTTTTCAATCCACATGTCACTAGTAAGATTTTATTCATTTTTTTATTTCTAGAGGGTAGTCCTTTTAGAAACTATATGCATTTGTGAGAGTTTGGTTTAATTTTTAGGATAATATTGATACTTTTAAAGTTAGGTACACCATGGTCTATTGTTTATTTTTCAATGCAAATAGAGACATTACTGATGAATGCTTTGCTTCTCAAATTCATGTTTGTTTTGCAATGTGAGAAAATTTACAGAAAACAAATTTTACCCCTTTGTCGAATGCTGAGGAAAGAAACTAGGAGCATTACCTATGGGCTCCATAATGTACCCAATGTATATAGTCTGTGTAAAAAGAAGCTTCTACAAACAGAAGAAAGTGGCTTCAAAAACAAGTCAACGCTTAAAGTTCATGGATATGCTAAGTACTAAACTGATCTTGCTGTTGTGAAATTAATATTTTATATTTTATTTCTGTGGAATCATAGAATTTTATTATTAGATAGACCAGTAGAGATTCATTTATTTTAGAAAACTCACTCACTTTATGGACAAGAAGCCTGATACCTGTAGTGATCCAAGTGGCGTATAAGGCCTTTTGTGATGAAGGCAGGACTAATATTCAGCCTCCCAATTTGAAGTGCTGAGACCTCATTACTGTATCATATGGACTGCATTTTAATCATCTTTTTTTAAAAATTGATGTCTGCTGGGATGGTATGAATGATTTTGTTCGATTTTATCATTTCTTTATAGTCTCATGTTTATCCAATATTATTCCCTCACAGGGTTTCATCTTTTTCAACTCAAGATAGTAGATAAGTCACTTAATGTACCTCATCCCTAGTTGGACGCTGTAAAGATTTAAACTGCTTTATTATTCCATATCACTTTGTTTTTTAACTTTCTAGACTTCACGTTTTAGTCATAGCCTGAATGCCTTCAGACTTCAGAGTTTGTTTGTTTATTGTTAAGAACAAACAGAGAGGCTGAGAATTATGGATTAATGCTGTGAGGACCCCTCATCCAGGCTCCCACACTCTTCTTCTCCACTCTTAGGAGAACCAGCTTCTGCTTCAGGTCATAAGGGATGGTGAGTTTTGAGGACCCTACATTGGCGCTTCCTACTATGAGATGACCTTCATTTTTATAAAGGTTGTTATCTTGGATTGAGACACAATTAGCTTGCCTGTGGCTTTTCCACAGTGATTCTTCTGAGTAGATGAAATCCATCAAATTTCTCTGTTTCTTGACTAAACGTTCCAGATTGCTTAAACCATTTCTCACTTTTTGGATTTTAAATAATCCACTCTTCTATATGCTTCTTGATGTTTCTCCTAAGATGAACTCTAATACTTACCCTGGGTACTATAGAAATAGGCCAAGTCTCAAGGGGCAATGAGACTTCTTTGTTCCCCCTTGCGGGGACCTGAACAGGGGCTCACAATTGGGATGCCTTGCTTCAGCATGGACCCCATTAAGGAGAAAGTGATCTCCAAGGCAGATCTGGTTCCTGGAAGCTGGACTTTGAGAAGCATACTTTAATAACACATTCTCTGTGCCCTCTTCTTACTTTTTATCTGGTATCTTGGGTCCTTATTATTAAGAAATAATGAGTAAACTGCTAATCTTTTTTTAAATTTTAAAGTTGTGGGGTACAATTCAGGGTTACATATACAAATATTCATTGTGCAGGTACCCTTGTTGTTGAGGTGTGCCCCCCCTTCCCAAGGCAGATTCAACTATTGTCAATCCTTTTCTTATGGTATTATGATAGTTTGAACTGCTATAATTGATTCCTGCAATCCCTCTGTCGATTTCACCTCTGTATTAGTCATTTCGTTTTGGTTATTATAAACAGGAGATCCTTTAGACCCTCGAGTTTCCAGTTTCGATTGGTCGTCATCTTCTAGTTTCCTCATCTCATTACAGACTGAGCTGGATGCATTAACTAGTGGCATGGTCTTGGATAAGTCTCTTAAGTACTCAGCTTTGGTTTTCTCAGTTGTGTGATGAGTCACATCAAACCTACAAGGGTAAGAAATCAATGAAATAAATGTGTGGGAGAGTACTTTGTGAACGATACAGTATTAGCTAAATATGATTTCTCATTGTGGTTCCCTTGTTTATACAGAACATACAGTTGGATCAGCTTATTGAGTGCCTGTCCTGGTATCTCCCATAGTTCCCTTGGTGCTTGTTGCCCTTGACTGGTGGTATGTTGGGACATTTGTACACAGTGTATATGAACTAACAAGCATTTGATGTGGCCACATTTTGTGTTCTTGAAATAACTATTATTCTTTTCTTAAGCCAGGAATTTCACAGCTCTAGAGGAAGGGATGAATGAGTGATTTTTTTTCTTGTTAAATCACTATAACGAGATTCTGTATACATAGAAACCCTTAATTTCTTTGCCTGGCTCCTTTTGCCTTAGGCACCTTGGAGTGATAGAATTGTGGAGAGTCTACCTGGCCTGGTGGCTCAACCTGTAATCCCAGAACTTTGGGAGGCTGAGGCGAGTGATTTCCTGAGCCTGTGGGTTCGAGACCAGCCTGGACAACTTGGTGAGACCTCATCTCTACAATAAATCAAAAATTAGCCGGCCGTGGTAGCACATGCCTGTAGTTCTGGCTACTTGGAAGGCTGAGGCGGAAGAATTGCTGGAGCCCAGCAGGTGGACACTGGGGTGGCCATGAGCATGCCACTGCACTCTAGCCTGGGCGATGGAGTGAGACTGCAACTCAAAAAAAAAAAAAGAAAAAGAATTGTAGAGAGTCAGACAAGTGCAGTCTATTCAAACATACACTTAGAGGGATCCTCCCCTCCTCCCACAAGTTAAGCAGCCCCTTTGGAATGTTTAATAAAACCTGTACTCTTGCAGGCTATATTAAAACAAAGCAGGCAGTCCTGGAAATGAAGCCTGAGAGGTATTATTCCTATATGTAGGTTTTTATTTGCCTGTTTTGACAATGTTGTACAAATGAGGGTCCTGCTGATATAGCAGAAGCACAGGGAGCCATCTTGGTTGTCTTCTTTCTCCCTCAGAAGTCTGGGACTAGACCTACCTGCCAAACTCTTTTTGAGACAACACAATGACAGAACTTTTTCTTCTCACTGATAACAGAGCAGATTATAATTGCTTCTACTTAGTACTCTGAAGAGAGGAAAGCAAGGTCATGGGTGCTTAGAAATTTTGTTTATTTATTGTCTTAGAGTTTTAGATAATACGTTTATTTTAAAGAAGTTTACCTAGCAGCCTCTAAATGTACGTAGTTTCTCAATAGTTGGAATTAAATTTGTATTTTTGATTACTGTCTGATAAGACATTTCTCCTGAGTGATGAATAGCACCTATGTGCTAAAGGGATTTTTCTTTTGGCATTGATTGAGGGGAAAACAAGCCAGTTTAGTAATGAATTTTTGGCCAACTACATGCCTTTTCAATGCCTTGTGGTCAGTCTGTTGGCACCTTGGCCATTGTCTTATTGCCATGAGCACATGTGTTAGAGGTGTGGGGTCTGATGAGTCATGCTCTTTTCTCCACCCATAGTCTGTTCCCCAGACCCCCAACCGAACTTCTCACAGAGGTGGTCACCACAAAGACCTAGTAATGTGGATAAATCAGTGACAACTTTATTGTTACTTCTGGGGTAATCACTCAAAGTTCATTTCCTTTGTGTATTAGGTCCAAAATATCATCATATATGGTAAGATAGTAGAAGCTTTACTTGCTGTTGTTGCTTTCAGGAGAATCACCTGGATGTCAATGCTTCAGAGCTATCAACAATGGCAGAAAACAAAACAAAACAAAAATATGAGGGTGGTGCTTAAAAGTAGACTAACACTTTGTTAGTTATGTATTATTTTGTAAACTTCAAGTTAAGTAGGAGCTAAAACTCACTTATCCTGGCTTTTGAGATAGTCACTTCCTCCTGGCCCTCCTCAATTGTAAAAAGATGTTGACATCTTGCTTTTTTTTCTAATATCCTTTTTTTTTCCTCTTTTAATTTTTATTTTAAAATTGTGGGGTACAGTTTAGGGTGAGGTATACAAATATTCATTGTGCAGGTACCCTTGTTGATGAGGTATGCCCTCCCTACCCCAGGCAGATATCGACTACTATCAATTCCACCTTCCCCACACACACAGTTTCCCGCTACTGTCAATCTTTTTCTCGGAAGTTGTACTAGTTTACACTCCCACCAACAGTATAGAAATGTTCCCTTTTCGCTACATCCTCTCCAGTATCTGTTATTTTTTGAGTTATTGATGATGGCCATTGTGACTGGAGTTTGGTGGTATCTCAGTGTAGAGATTCTTGCTTTTTGGGGTCTTTTCTCTCTGACTTTATGTGAAAGTGTGTCCTAAACCTTATTTCAGTCTGTGATTTGAAATGCCTCCCCTACTGAACTTCTTTAGGCTGAGAATAGAATGGATGGGGTTATACTTTCTTTCTGCTTCCCATGTGGTTCTTTGATTGGATGCTAACAGAAGGGAAAGTGGCTAGAAGACAAGGCAATCTTGGCAAAAAGGAAAAAATTGAAGGTTCTAAAGAATGAGAACACCAAGCGTGAAGCCTTGGAATAAAGAAGACTATATAATGTGGTTACCAGGCTTGCCTTACACTTTGGAATCAAGAGAGGTTGGTCTCGTTAACTATTATAAGTCCTGTGTGGCCAGAGACTGAATCTTGCATTTATTCTTTTTGCCCTGACAGTGTCTTGTATAGAATTGGATGTCATGTAGTTACTAATTATTTCTGCTTTGCTTAACTTTCTGGAAATCATCGTGATTGTCAAGTGAACAGGACTATTCTATTAAATACTATATAGAAAGGATACATGCTTGTAGCATCTTCATCATTCCAAATATTGTGCTCATTGAAGCAGAGAACCCTGTCCGCACAGTCATTATTACCAAATGAAAGCAAAAGCTATTAACCGCTGTATATAAAATTTGAGAATATTGTGCTTTCAAAGAAACGGAGAGTCTAAAAATTTTCCAGTGGGAAATCTCTTTAGCCTTACCTAAGAATTGTTTAAAAATAATTGGAAATAAAGAATTAGTAGAGGTGAAAAAAATATATATATGTAAAATCGTTGTTTTAGTCACATTAAGGTTCATTGTTAAGTTAAAACCAAAAAATTGTTAGCATAGCACCTTGTCTTCTATTTTGCAAGTTAATATTTTTTTAATGCATTCTGAAAACTGACTTGAGAATTTGATGAAATGTTGGACAAGATGGCAACTGAGAGAGACTATGTTAGTTTAGCAGAAGTCATTGATCTTCAGCCCATATTCATCTGTTTGAGGCTGTTGATTTTGGTCATCCTCATCTGCGTCTCCATTCAAAAATAGACTTTAAATGTTAATTCCTTGTGGGTGCCTGCTTTATAGCTTTAGGAGAACAAGACCATGTAAGCATGCCTGGTTAGCCATTTCAAGATTGGTTGTTGACTTGAAGAGCCTGCCAACTGGGTTGTGCAGGATACTTGTTACTAGATAATTCCGTGTCAAATGTTCTAATGTTGCTCTTTTAAAATCTTCTATTCTGTTAGCCTGTCAGAGCCAGAGTGAAGAAATCAACCCTAGTAAACCATCTGAACTTTAAATCGTAGAGTTTTAGGGCTGAAAGTGACTTTGAAGGGTCTGAGGTAGGGCACATGTTCCTAGGGCTAAGCAAGTAGCAAAAGTGAATGAATTGGACAAGTATAACCAACAGGGGGCAATGAGAGGACTGCAGAGACATTCAGATTTGGACATTTTTAAGGACAGTATTTCTGCCTAAAAAAAGAGTTTTGATTTGCTCTTCTTGTTTCTGGTGCTTGAAGTAGGAGGACATAGAGTTCTGAGGGCTGATTCATCTGCCATTTTGAGGACCCTGGACCCAAGAATCAGGTTACCTATCTCTGTTTAAAGGATGATGGCCTGTGTACAGATAGGAAAAGGCACTAAACAAGGACAGACCTAGTGAGTGCCAAATGTGCTGAGGCTCAGGCTGAGGTTATTTCTCTCTACCATAGTGATATCTAAATGGGAAGGTAGGAGCACTTTGATTTCCTACCTTGGGACTTCCCAAATTTTTTTTCTGAATTGTTAATTTTTTTAGAGGTATAACTAACAGGCAATGAAATTCACTAATCTTGAGGGATAGTTTGAAAAATTACAACATATGGATTCTTTCATGTCGCCACCACCCAGATCACCCCAAGAATTTCCCCATGGCCTTTGCCAGTCTTCCCTCCCCTGTTTCACTGGAATCACAATTTACCAGGAATCATGGCTCTTTCCTTCTGTTTGTAGAGCTGGTCCATCTGTCACTGGTCCAGTTCTTCCCCTCACCTCTCCTTAGATTCAATTTTAAAGAGCTATAGCAAACACAAAGTTATATGTTGCTTAATTTTTTTTCTCCACATAACCCAACAAAATGTTGGATTTTTTTTTAAGTTAGCCATTAGAGCTCTCTAATTATGCCAATGCCATTGACTCACTGAGCTGTGTGCCATCTCCCTCAGGGTGTCTCCTTTCCAGGGTTCTGAGTGTATGCTTCTTGCAATGTCAACTGCTTTATTCAAAAGCATATTTAGGTCACATGATATTTGCCAAGCTATTGATTATTCAGAGGCTACTTTTCCTCTGAAAGAACTTCAGATGTCTGATCTCATGATTTTATTAAATCAAAGGCCCATATTTTATTGTAATAGACACAGCACTCAAAACCTGTGGATGGACTCACTGAAAATGTAACTAATACAACACCCAAAACAAAGCCCACCTCATAGACAATGCAACTTCATTAAAAAAAAAAAAAAAAAAAAAACTGATTCCCGTGCTGAAGCCGTTAAGCGGATTTTTATGCAGGGCTTCAAGTTACCAAAAAAAGCAGGATTCAATATGTCTTTCCCTTTGATTTGTAGAAGGGGGTGGGAAGTAATGCTGCTGCTTTCTCCCCCCATCAGAGTTTTACTATATTCTGAAAGCAATGCTTGAAGGACCTATAAATGGATTTTGGCTGTCTCCCAGAGCAGGGATTAACATAGAATTATGGAAGTGTGCTGCATGGTGTTTGGGAAAATAGGGAGGATGCTATTCTCTTTTTGGAGGGACATGGTGCTTTTCTTTCTTGTCTGTGGATGTTCCTATAAAGTAGCCTGTCACTTTGAAAAATGCACACACTGTACCATCTCACAGTTATAAAGGTTAAGTAAGCATCTTGAGCAGTGCCCCACTGCTTTTGTACTTTTCTTAATGTCAGCCGATAAAGGATTATTGAAAAAAGCTTGCAAGGAGATAAAAAGCTTGCAGGTTGATGTTGAACAATTGAAATTTTCTGTTCCCAGTGTAGTAAATTACCAATGGCAGATTTAACGTTTGTTAATTATCAGAGCAAAGTACTAAGGATTGTTTTCTTTTGCCTAATTAATTACCTCATCTGGAGTGGAATGTTAATTCAGATAAATGATTATTTCTTAATACCTCTGAAGCTTTCCTTGGAGTCTCCTAGAATTGCCAGTCATGAAGTATGGTTTCCTCACATTCTAGGGAAAGATGTAGGATAAGAGAGCAAAGTGACAACTCTCCCAGATTTTTTCATGTCTTAGAATATGGGTAGATAACTTGTTTAGACTTCTGGTGACAGAGTTGGTTTGCTGTGTGTGCTTTATTATTATTATCTATTATTATTATTATTTTTTGAGACAAGATCTGACTTTGTCACCCAGGCTGTAGTGCAGTGGGAATTCCTGGGCTCAAGTGGTCATCCTGTCTCAGCCTCCCAAAGGGCTTGGTTTATAGGCAGGGGGCACTTTGCCCAGTCAGAGTATGTTTTTTTTAAATCCTGTGCCTCATAACCAAATTTTTCAATTAGTCTCTCAGGTGGTTTTGTATTGAATATTGGACATTCTCTTTACAAAGACCTTTGGAAATACTCAGTTTGGGTTCTTGCTGTGAACATTAAAGATAGTATCCTAAGGAAAGTTTTCTTAGCTTGCTTTTTACCTTCAGGTCATTTTACTTCCTGATGTCTATTCAGAATGTTTGAGACAAGTTTTTATTCTTTCTTGGATCCAAATTATATCACTTCTCATAATTGTGAAAAGATAATATTTAAAAAGTTATGACTCATACAGATATAAAATACACATGTCAAAACTTTTATTTAACTTATTTTAAATGAGGGAACCAGACAGATGTTTTAACAGACACAAAGGAGAAGACACAGAACCACACATCTCTATATGGAGTAAAGGAATGTTAAAATGAGTCTATAAATGAACACAAAACTAACTTTTTCAGGGGGAGGGGAAAGGTTACTCCTCTAGATGACAGAAGTTATTTGCATAACTATAGACAGTTTTCAGAGTTGTTAAATTGACTAGTCAAAGACAAAGGTAGGATGAGATAATTTCCTGTAAGGAGGTCCATTAATCTCTTTTGGTGATTTTAGGGTCAGAACCTTCCCCTAAGACAGTTTTGCGTGAGATTTTAGTCCAGTTCCTTAGGATGACGTTGTATCTTCAAAGTAGATTAGAGAGAAATTATGTGACTTACTTTTCTTTCTAGAAGGAAGCTTCAAGATCAGCGGGGAGAGGGCTGGTAGATCTAGGCCACTGGAGGTGAGTTGCAGTCCCATGTGACCCAGTTCCCTGGCACTGTTTCTAATCCCAATAAGGCATTTATTTCATCAACACTTTTCATAAAGATATAAAAAGGCAGCAGGATTCTGTCTGAGATTATCTGGAGTGCAAAGCCTGGAGCCTGATATTAAATGGCTGTTTTCTTTCAGTGTTGCCAAGCTAAGCTGTTTAAAATGATGTTTAGGAAAATGCCTACTGATGGAGGAAGTTGTCTGATAGGAACAACCTCATCCTACCACACATGTCCTTTTCCACATTCACCAGTCTTCCAAAGATATAAGAACTCTGGTGGTGGTAGAGTGTTTCTAGAGATATATGTATGTGAGTATATGCATATGTTCATAGATAAACATTCTTACATACATGTGTGTATATATGTATATGAACATATGCATAGTTAGCCCTTTGTGGGTTCTGCATCTGTGGATTCAACTAACTGCATATCAAAAATATTTGGAAAAAAAATGGATGATTGAGTCTATACTGAATATGTACAGACTGTTTTCCGTGTCATTACTCCCTGAACAACACAATGTAAGTTATTTGCATAATATTTAAATTGTATTAGGTATTATAAGTAATCTAGAAATGATTTAAAGTATATGGGAAGATGTGTGTAGGTTATATGCAAATACTGCATTCTTTTGCAAAGGGACTGGAGAATTCATGGATTTTGGTATCCTGGGGGAGGGGGTGTGTGTGTGTCCTGAAACCAATCCCCCACAGATGCAGAAGGACAACTGTATTTATATAACTACATAGGCCGGGGTTAGCTTTAGACTGTCTGAAAAGTTCCATAAGTGTATGATTTTTCAAAGGCAGTATTGTGTCTATTGGATTCTCACATTTTCAGAGTTTTATGATTCCTAAGAAGTTCAAGAACTGCTTACAGAAACTGTGTCTTCAGTAATTATTCTGAATCTATGTGTTCCCATGTGCATGACTTAAAAAAGAATTAGTCTAGATGGAGGTTCCATCTAATTACAGTCTATTGCTGTAGCCACAGCTGGATTGAGCAATGTGGCAGCCTTGCCCCAGAGCTGGGGAGGCTATGTGCATGCCTCTCCATACCATCAAGTCTTAGTTCATCCTGGACATGCTGAAATGAAGCCACAGGGAAATAAAAAGCACCCCAATGTCATTAATACAGCAGCCTTAGAGTGGGGGAGAGGCTAACCAAATAGGTTTCTGGCTTCTGCATCTCATTCTGTGTTCTGAAGCATGAAGGTCTCCTAGGCTTACATTCTGCCACCCTGTTCCTCTGATTGACCTCTGACTTGGGTTGTCCTTCTGTTGCCAAGAAGTAGTACAGGGATGGCAGTCTTAGTCCCAAGCAAAGCAAATCACTGCTCCCACTAGGCATTACAAATTTTATGTCTTCTTGCCTTTAATACCAGGACTTAGAGCATGTCAAGCAGGCACCATGTCTCCAATAACCCATTATTCGAATATTAGATAGATTACTGTGAGATTTTAAATTCAAATACTCTCATGTTAACTTTGTTTAGGAAATAACTCCAATAAAGCAATTTGCTTCCCCCCAACATATTCCCCCTTCCCCCGCCACACAGTGCAGCCTAAAGAGAGCGTATCAACTCAGTCAATTTTTTGTTGCTATTTTCCTTCATGCTAGAGAAGAGATAGTGCAGTTCTTTCTTGTTGCAGCCCTGTGCTGGGTGTGGTTCCGTCTCCTTAATTTGTCATCTGAAAGCAATTTTGTTCAATTAAAGATTAGAATTAAATTTCAGTTGTAGGGCTTCTGTGCAGAGGAAATGATGCATTAATGAACACACAGATGTCATCTTGCAGCCATGCTGTTTGCAGAACAGTTTCTTCAGGATTCAAATAATGAAAGGGGCCATGGCAGCAGGAGCATTGTTTACTCGTTGGCATACTAAGAGGAGGCTCACGTTTATTTGCAAACCATTTATCATTTTGTATACTGAGGGAGAAAACATACTTTATTTAAAATATTTGAAATAATGACTCTTAAAATCAGATAATGGGAGCATTAATGCCAGGTGCCATGCAGTAAATTGCATAATGCTATTGGGTTGGCACCGATGCTGTTATTTGTGATGCTAATGGTCTATCCAAATAGGTGGGAATTGAGTATAAAAAGATAATATTCTTGGAAAGAGAAAAGGCAACTAGTGAATTAAAAGCGTGGTTGGAGAGGGAAAAAAATGTGTAGGATCGTATTTCACTCATTGGAAGACCCATCTGCTCTTCTGTATATACATTACGTAAGTTTTACTCTCTGTGTTACAAATATCCCACAGGGTGGTTAGGAAGTTCATATATCTGCCTTCAACTATTATTTATTTATTTATTTTACTAACAGACATGAATGGACAGAAAGATTTATGTTGTGTGTTGAAACTTATAGGATGGTAGTTTTTTTTTTTATTTTAAGGGTGTTGTATATTTAGACTGTGATATTCTATGTACTGCTTTGCTTAAAGCAAGCGATGACTGTGACTTCCAGGGAAGGGAAAGCAGCAAGTGGAGAGTGAGAGTTTGGAGAGATGGAAAAAGGTTTCTGCAAGACAACATTGGTTTGTTTGGCCTTTGGTCCTGGGCCGCACACATGTTCTTTGGCACTTGTGGTTAATGTGTTTATTTCCAGATGGTGCTCAAGCCTGTGTTCAGTGTGTCCTAAATCACTGTTTTTTGTTTTTTGTTTTGATGTTGTAATCTCTGTGTTGTACAGAATTTCTTAAATGTGTTTGGAGAACAGAAGACTCAGTATCAGGTGGCATTCATCATTGATGTTGATATGGATGAAATCTCACTTGAAACCCTCTAATTTCTTATTCTTTCTTCATTCTTCTTCCCCTGTTACAAAAAGTCTCTGTAATGTTGGTTAAGAGTTAGTACTTCCCACTTTGAAATGCTTTCTTCCTGTGGCTTCTATGATGTCACATTTTCTTTTTCTTTATCCATATCTTATGCCAAGGCCATTCCCTTTCATTCTTATTTCCTTTTCTAATCCCTTGTATGTATTGCCCTGAGTTCTATTTTGCTGTCTCTTCTTTTTTGCATAATTCTTCCTATCTCAGTTCTCATATTTTAATTTAAGTTAACTCAGACCCCATCTTAGTGCATGTCATCCACTATCCAAATGCCAATAATATCCCAATTTTTGTTTTCTGGGTCAAAATTTGTCACTTCAACTCCATTTATACTTATATCTTTATCTGGGAATTTTATTAAAATCTCAGTGTATCTGGGATAAAATGTTCACCCTCTCCATCTGTTCTTTATCCTTTTGATGATAGTGCTTACCTTTTTTGTGTCTTCCTGGCTAAAAATTATATTTGTATTTGTAGACTTCTGCCTTACTCTGCCACTCAAGAGTTTTACATTTTCCTTGTCACTTTCAAGTGCTTTTCTTTTCATTTCTTTTGCTACCAGCCTTGTCCAGATCTTTATTACGTGTCACTTCACAGTAGCTATAGCCTCTTAACTGGTCTGGTGTTTATGGTATCTTTTGCCCCAAAGCCTTCCTTTAAGTCTTCTGCTCATGTACTTATTTCTGTATACTATTCCAAAGTCTTTAATGGCTCCCCATTGCCTAAAGATGAAGTCTAAACTTCCCAGGCCTGGGGATTAAGTAGCTCCTCCTACCCTCAGCAACCCATCTCTATCTTTTATTAACTTTCCCTTATAGGTATATATTCTGTTCTCCTTATTCTCTCATATCTACTGTTCAGAACCTGTCCTTGTTAAAGCCCAGCTTGAATGCCTCTTCTAGGAAACCTTCTATGATTGCCTCCCTGGAGTATATTTTTTCTGCTCTAGGTATAAATGACTGCTATACTTCTATTAAGCCACTTGTCACATACTGTAGTCATTTATTTAAATATCTTATCTCTCTGCTGAATTATCTCTTTTTTTTTTTATAAGCAGGGACCATCTTATTCCTTTCATATTTGCAACAGAGTTTGCTATTAATTTTAAATTAAGTACACTGTTGGAAGTACTTGTTGAAAAATAACTTTTTCTTTTAAAGATGTGGGGTACAATTCAGGGTTAGATACACACATTTTCTTTATGTAGGTACCCTTGTTGATGAGGTGTGCCCCTCCCTCCCCTGGCAGTTTCCCTCAACTGCCAATCCCACCCCTCTCCTGGCAGTTTCCCACTACTGCCGATTCCTTTCTTATAGTATTATAATAATTGTTCAATGTGTGCTTATGAGTGAGAACATATGGTACTCAGTTCTTTGTTTCTGTGATAGATCACTGAGTATAATAGACTCAAATCTATACAAGTCACTGCAAAGTCCATATGTGTGTCCTTCTTTATGGCTGCATAATATTCCATTGTGTATATGTACCACATTTTTTTATCCAGACCAGCTTCCATGGGCAGCACAGTTGGTTCCATGTTTTTGCTGTTGTGAATAGAGCTGCAACAAACTTGTGTGTGCAGGTATCTAAACCCCAAGTGCCCATAACTTAAGAGATAAGATAGATAAGTGGGACCTCATCAAACTGACAAGCTTCTACAAAGCAAAAGAAACCATCAAGAGAGTAGGGAGACAGCCCACAAAATGGCAAAAAATATCTGCCAACTGTATATCTGACAAAGCCCTAATATCTAGGATCTATAAGGAATACAAATGTGCCAAAAGGAAAAAGCAAACAGCCCCATTAAAAGTGGGCAGAAGACATGAATAGACACTTCTCAAAAGAAGATATACAGGCAACCAACAGACACATGAAAAAGTGCTCAGCCTCACT
>CAUYQG010269068.1:0-61210 GCA_963574415.1 Tarsius wallacei
CTGGGCTCGAGAGCCTCCCCCCCCAGCCTCCCAAATAGCTGTGGCCACAGGAAACACCACCACCCTGGCTAATTTTTTTTTTTTTTTTTTGAGTCAGAGTCTCACTCTGTTGCCCAGGCTGGAGTATAGTGGCACAAGCAGGCTACCACAGCCTTGACCTGCTGGGCTCAGGTGATCGATCGTTCCACTTAGCTCCAAGTAGCTGGAACTGCAGGCGCACACCACCATACCTCGCCAAGTTGCCCATGCTGGTCCTGAACCCCTGGGCTCAGGCAATTCTCTTGCCTCTGCCTCCCAAAGTGTTGGGATTACAGGCGTGTGCCACTGTGCCTGGGTAATTTTTGTGTTTTTTGTAGAGATGAGGTATCGCTGTGTTGTCCAGGCTGGTTTTGAACTCCTGGGTTTAAGCTATTCTCCTGCCTCAGCCTCCCAAAGTGCTAGGATTACAGGCCCCAGTCACTGCGCCCAGCCTATTTGTACTTTTTATTATTTTATTTTAATTTCTAGATTAGAAAATATAGTTTATTTAGAAAGTTAATTAGAGAGGAGATTCACCACCCCAAGGTAGGGGAGGGGGGTCAAAGCTTAGGAAAACATGTCCCAGCCATAGCTCAGAGAACACGTGGCCAGACCATAACTTAGCAAGGCAGTGGCCTGTACTTTATTTATTTATTTATTTATTTTTTTGAGTTGGAGTTTCACTCTGTCGCCCAGACTGGAGTGCAGTGGCCGCTTCCGGCCACCGCAACCTCGACCTGCTGGGCTCCGGCGATCTTTCCGCCTCAGCCTTCCGAGTAGCTGGAACTACAGGCGCGCGCTACCACGCCTGGCTAATTTTTTAATTTATTGTAGAGATGAGGTCTCGCCAAGTTGCCCAGGCGGGTCTCGAACCCGCGGGCTCAGGCAATCCACTCACCTCAGCCTCCCAAAGGCGCGGGATTACAGGCTGAGCCACCGAGCCCGGCTGGCCTGTACTTTTTAAATGATTGAGGTGGAGCTATCTTTTCCATTTTTAAGAGACTTTCGTAATTTCTGTTCACTGGTCCCTTTGCCTGCTTTAATACCGACTTATTAATTTAGGAGAATTTTTAAATAGAATGTTTACATAGTAAGGACGCCAGCCCTTTATCGTGTATTGCAAATATTTTCTAAATTTGCATCGTCTTTGATTTTCTTTTTTTTTTGCCAGGCGGATATTCTACATTTTTGTGTAGTCTTTTTTTTTTTTTGATGGCTTCTAATTTTGCCACTTTCTGGGTGTGTCCCGTTTCCTGCTCTATAAAATGGGGTGATGATGCTTATCACGGGGCTTGCTGTGGGTTCGATGAGCGAATTCCGTTCTGAGATACCCAGCAAAGGGGTCCCGTGCTGAACAGCAGGGAACAGCGTTTCGAAATAAGGCTCTGCAGCCAACACCCACCCGCACTCAGGGTTGCCCTGACGAACTGCGGTTTGGCTTCAGCTTCGCGCTCTTCCAACCCACGTGAGTGGCTCCGCCCTGTCCCGCTTTTGGCCAATGGCCGCGCTTCTTAAGGCGAAGGGTCCCGCCTCCAAGCGTCTTGACCAAGAGACGGGCTCCGTCTTGCTCGGAGTCCCGCCCCTCGCTGATTGGAGCAATGGGCACCCTCCGTCCGGCGTAGGCCCCGCCCCCGCCGCTCGCCGGGCTGCGGGCCGCCGGGCTCGTTCCGGAGGGCGGGCACAGCGGAGGCCGGAGTAGTCGCCGCGCGGACGGAGGCCGGGCCGGGCCGCAGGACTCGCGCGGGCCGAGAGCGGGCGGCCGGGCGGGACGGCGGGGGCGGCGGGCGGGCCTCTGGGCCGCGGCGGCCGAGCGGGCCGTCCTGAGGCGGCGGACGGGGCGCCGCCGGCTCCCGAGGGGCGGCTCGGGCCCTTCCGGCCCAGGGCCGGTCGGCTGGGCCGCGGACCAGGGCGGGCTGCCGTGCCGGGTCCGGTTCTGCCCTCCGGCCCGCCCCCGGCGCCCAGGGCCGCAGGGCCGCGCGCCCGGCTCCAGGGCTGTGGGTCTGGCAGCCATGTGTGGACCTTAAAGCGCCTTGTGGTCTCTCGAGGCGCTTGACAGCTCTGAAAGGCTTTGTATTGCAAACTCAATCGAAGCGGTTTGGCGTCTCCGAAGTAGCGCCGTGCAGACTGAAGCGCTTGGTGATCTCGGAAGCACGGTGTGGGCTTGGTAACCACCCCGAAGCCTTTAGTAAATTTCGGATCGTTTTGACTTCTCTGAAGCGCTCCGGAACCGCAGACTGAGTCGAAGCGCTTTGGAGTTTCTGACACCTTGAGAACTGTGATGGGCAGTGGAAAGAAGAGGGAAAGGTCCGTAAGGCCCGCCCGGGGATCTGCCTTCTGGCCTGCGCTCCTCAGGGGGTGCGGGGTGGCGGGAATGTGAGGTGGGGCAGCCAGGAAGGGTGGTGGTGGAATCCAGGCCCCCTTTGCCTTGCAGGTGCCCATGGCGTCGGAGGGGCGCAAGGTCAAGTACCACTGGAGCAGCACGTCGGAAGGGCGCCCCAGCAAGCGCAGCTGCCTCCGGGAGCCCAGTGATGTGGCCCCCTCCAGCCGCCGGCCAGCTCACAGCTCTGCGTCGCGTGCAGGAGGGCCCAGCAGCCCCAAGCGCCTGAAAGCCCAGAAGGAGGACGATGTGGCTTGCACGCCGCGGTCATCCCGGGGCTCATCCCACCGCAGAAATTCCTCCTTCTCCTCCTCCTCCTCCTCCTCTCATTCCTCGGGTCCGCGTGTGGGCAGAGCCGCCCCCAAAGGCTGCCTGATTCGGAGCACTCGGGGATTTCTTTCGTCAGGGGCATCCCCTGTGCGCCCTACCAACCCCTCTCTAGAAGAAATGGCTTCTCTAGAGGAGGAAGCCTGCAGTCTTAAGGTAGGTGGCTGCCACGCCTTGCGATGGGTGAAGCCACTTCCATGTGGCTTTGAGAGGTTGGGGACCCAAAAAGATCATATCCTTGAACGTCTCTGGGGTCTTCCAGAAGTCTGCTCCTCACAAACTGGGAAGACCAAGCAGGCCTCCCGTGGGTGGCCTGAAGTCGGTAGAGAGGTAGTCTTCAAAATTGGCAGCACTTTGGAACTTCTTGGAAAGCTTTAAATATGTATGCCTGCCTCGCAGAGAAACGGATTTCATTGGGCTGGGGTGTAGTCTGGGCATCTGATTTTTAACTTCTCTTCAGGTAATCGTACACGTATAGCCAGATTGGAGAATCACTGCAGTAGATGGTAGCTTGCATGCTCAAGGGACCAATGTATTTATCGGTTGTCAGTTTAAGGAATTGTGCCCTTGTGCATTGAACCACTCTGAATTGCAGAACCAAGGAATGTGGCTCTTGGTGTGGCTTTTCTCCAAGTCATGTCACACCTTGGGGTTTTGCTTGGTGGTGCAGGGTTTTTTGGAGGTGAAACTTTTAGTTTCCTGATGGAAACACAATAGAGGGTTTTAGAAGTACTTGGGGGCAGACTGAACAGTGCTCCCCTGCGAAGGTAATTTCATCCACTCATTCGGTCAGACTTTGAACAGGTATTTATTGAGAGCCTAATTTGTATCTGGCAGTGTTCCAGGTGCTTGAGATTCTTCAGTAACAAAACAGAAGAAGTTCATTGCACTCTTAGAGTTTGCATTCTAGGTTTTGGATCTCTGGGCCTTAAACAGTGAGAAAAGTTCTGCATGTGGAAGACTAGAAAAAAAGTCTTTTTTTTTTTTGATTCAGGGTCTCACTATGACACTCAGGCTGGAGTACAGTGGCACAATCATGGCTCACCACAACCCTGGTTTCCTGGGCTCAGGCAATCCTTCTGCTTCAGCATCCCAAGTAGCTGGGACTACAGGCATATGCCACCATGCCCAACTAATTTTTTGACTTTTTTTGTAGAGACAAGGTCTCCCTCTGTTGCCTAGGCTGGTCTTGAACTCCTAGACAAACAGTCCTCTTGTTTTGGCCTCCCAGAGTGCCGGAATTACCATGCTTAGTCCCAAGAAAAAGTCTTAAACTTGGGATGAGACAGGCTACCCCTAGAGAAAATTATTTTACAAAAGCAATAAAAACAGTCCCTAAGAAATATGAATTTGTTAAGCTTTTCTTTGGCGGTTTCTTATGTGTAGCTGAGAAGTGAGCCTATTTGGCTGTTTATCTTGGGGAACCCTTAGGCCAAGTGCCCAGGTTTTTTGAGTGTGGACCTCACAGTCTGAACTCTTGTGTGGGCACACGGTTTTTTAATATATCTATTTTTGGCTGGGCTTGGTGGCTCAGTTTGTAATCGCAGGCTGAGGTGAGTGGATTGCCTGAGCCTCTGAGTTTGAGATCAGCCCGGACAACTTAGTGAGACCTCGTCTCTACAATAAATCAAAAATTAGCCAGGTGTGGTAGCGTGCACCTGTGGTTCTGGCTACTTGGAAGGCTGAAGCAGAAGGATCGCCAGAGCCCAGTGGCTGTGAATGTGCCACAGAACTGCAGCCTGGGCAACGGAGTGAGACTCCAACTCAAAAAAGAAAAAAAACCAATATATATATATATTACTTTGTAGAGACAAGATCTCACTGTGTTGCCCAGGCTGGTCTTGGAACTCCTGGCCTCAAGCAATCCTCCCAGTGCCTGTCTGATGTAAAAAAATTTTTTTAAATTCACAAATAATGGTGAGTTGAAAAGCTCTTTGGCATTAGAATACTGAATATAACTCAAATGTAAATCAGTAAGTATGGGCTTTTGCTCATATAATTCAAACCAGGCCAAGCTCGGTGGCTTAGCCTGTAATCCCAGCACTTTGGGAGGCCGAGGCAAGTGGATTGCCTGAGCCTGCAGGTTTGAGACCCACCCGGGCAACTTGGTGAGACCTTATCTCTACAATAAATCAAAAATTAGCAGGGCATGGTAAGCTTGCACCTGTAGTTCTGGCTCCTTGGAAGGCTGAGGCAGATGGATCGCCTGAGCCCAGCCAGTCAACGCAGGGTGGCTGTGAGTGTGCCACTGCACTCCAGTCTGGGCAACAGAGTGAGACTCCAACTCCAAAAAAAAAAAAATTAAGTATGGGCTTTTGCTTATAAAATTCAATCCTGTCATTAATCCTTCTAGTCACAATTTTAGTGGACTTGGGTACAGCATAAAATATTAGTTGATTAATTTTAGCTTCACTGACAGTTACAAATAGAGTGAAACCTAGCATTAAGAGAGGCAGAAAATGTATTTAACTTAGTCTGTCAGGTGTGCTGCATCCCTGACTCAGGCTGTCCTAAAGACTGGGAACTCAGGTTTGAGAGTGTGGTCTCCAATCTGGGTGGGTCTATTGTAAGATGGACCCACGTTTCTCTCAATGAGGCAAGGGGGGCCTGTTTGCAAGAGCCCAGTTAAATGGTTTCAGTAAACACTTAAGGGTTATTGTGTTGGGGTTACTTTGTTGGATCTTCAAGTGATGAGATACCTTCTAGGAAGCACACAGTCTGGTGGGAGGGCTGGAGAATAGTCACATGATTGCCCCACAATGTGGTGTGATGGAGCAGAGAGCCAGAATGGATGCTGGAGAGCTAAGTAAGGAGCAGATCACAGCAAGGCTTTGGTAGCCTAGGGAATTTGGATTTTACCCTAAGGGTGGTGGGTTTCATTCTAAGGGAATTTGGATTGCATTATAAGCCTTTAGAGAATTTATATAGGATTCTGTACAAAGGAAAGGCAGGTTTGCATTGTTGGGTGAGAATTTGGATGTTATCTTAGTTGTCCATCTCTAGTGCTGCTGAGGTCTTTTCTAGAGCTTGTGTTTGTCAGTTTGAAAACAGGGCACAGTACTCTACTCATTTTGGTGAATTATAAAATGTCCTTCTTACCTTTCCTCTCCTGCTCCTTTTCCCCCTTGCTGTGCAGTCCTGTGCAAATTTATTTATCCAATAAGTCCTCTATCTTGTCTCCAAACACAGCTGAGGGGTACTCACAAAAATGGCATGTTCTTTCCAGGTCCTTCCAGGATCCCCTCAACACTCCTGTCTTCTGCTGCTCTCCTGTGCCTGCTTTGTAAATGTTAAGGGTGTGCACTTGGCTTTGTGCTGCCTACCCCCAGCCTTCAAAACAGACCTCTCAGTGCCAGGTCACAGAATATTCAGAAGGGAAGTTGTTAAACTGAGCATTTTATTCTTATTTTTTTTGGAGAAACAGGGGTCTTGCTTTGTTGCCAGGCTGGTCTCAAGCTATCCTCCTGCCTCGGCCTCCTAAAGTGTTAGGATTATAGGTGTGAGCCAGCTACCAGGACCAAGACTGAGCATTTTAGAATCATTAGAGATGCCTGCTTGCTGTCCTTACATTGTTTCCTTTTCATTTCCAGTACTGTCATTTGAGAAGTTTTCTCAAATTCTAACACTAGCTGATGATCTTAGTATGCTAATTTTATTTTTTATTTTTATTTGGTGGGGGGAGAGAAGATGCAGACTCTCTTTCCATTTCTCTCTCTCTCTCTCTCTCTTTTGGCAAATTGCTGAAGAGTTCTTTGTCTAATATTTTACTACTATTTTTTTTTTTTTTTAATTTTTAATTTTTTTATTTTTTTGAGTTGGAGTCTCACTCTGTCGCCCAGAATGGAGTGCAGTGGCCGCTCCCAGCCCCTGCAGCCTCGACCTGCTGGGCTCCGGCGATCCTTCCACCTCAGCCTTCCAAGTAGCTGGAACTACAGGCGCGCACTACCACGCCCGGCTGATTTTTGATTTATTGTAGAGATGAGGTCTCGCCAAGTTGCCCAGGCGGGTCTCGAACCCGCAGGCTCAGGCAATCCATTCACCTCAGCCTCCCAAAGCGCTGGGATTACAGGCTGAGCCACCAAGCCCGGCTACTACTATTTTTTTTGTAGAGACTGGGTCTTGCCATGTTGTCCAGGCTGGTCTCAAACTCCTGGCCTCAAACTGTCCTCCTGCCTTGACTTCCCAAAGTTGCTGGGATTACAGGCATGAGCTATGTGCCTGGCCATATTTTTATTTTTTTGAGATGGGATCCAGCTATATTGCCTCAGCTGGTCTCAAACTCCTGGGCTTAAGTGATCCTCCCGCCTCGGCCTTCCAAGTAGCTGACATTAGAGGTGTGTGCCAAGCCTGGTTTAGTTTACTCTTTGTAGGGGTAATTATGAGCAACTTTATGTACTTTATATTTAGTTTTTACTATGGCATATCTAAATTTCTACATTCAATTTAGAAAAGGAAGAATGGAAGGGAAAATATGAGCATTTATAATGTGCTAAGCTTTGATCAACTGTGATTCTTTTTTTTTTTTTTTTTTTTTGAGTTGGAGTCTCACTCTGTCGCCCAGGCTGGAGTGCAGTGGCACGCTCCTGGCCACCGCAGCCTTGACCTGTTGGGCTCAGGTGATCCTTCCACCTCAGCCTTCCAAGTAGCCAGAACTACAGGTGCACACTACTATACCTGGCTGATTTTTTGATGTATTGTAGAGACGAGGTCTCACCAAGTTGCCCAGGCTGGTCTCGAACTCATGGGCTCAGGCAATCCTCTCGTCTCGGCCTCCCAAAGTGCTGGGATTATAGACTTGAGCCACCGCACCTGGCCAACTATGATTCTTAATGTTTGACCTATAGACCGTCACATAATCCTAAGAGTAAAGTAGGTGATTATTTCTGCATATCAGTTAACAAATACTTTCATACAGGATTAACAAATAAATATGTGTAGGCACTGGGAAAACAAGATTTGGTTAACTTGACCAAAGCCATGTAATTTTTTAAGCGGCAGAGCTGTGGGTTAATCCCAGATCAGTCTGGCATCAAAGCCAGTATTCTTTGTGCTGCTGCCTTTGGGAGCACCTACTGTGTCCCAGCCTGGCATCAGATGCAAGGGCTGGAAAGTTGAAGGTGTTGAGGTCCTTCTCTTGAGGAGCTCTCTGCAGGATTAGACAGTCCAGACACAGTAAACTGTTGGCTAGCTTGGCTCTTGGATGGTAGAGCTTTCACACATCCCCATGCCTGCATCTTTACTCAGCAGATGTCCAGTGCTTGGGTGAAAGACAGTGCTAGGGGTGCCAAGGACAACAGGCTGCACTTGACAGACTGAAAAATCACTGTTTTGGGGCAGTGAGTAGAGTGCTGTGACAGGGATGTTTGAAGTAACCGAAGGTTAGAGGAAGGAACAATTAACCATTAGGAAGGTCCTTACAGAAGAGGTGACATCCATATTCTCCTGATGGAAAGGAGGATAAAAAGATATTTCAGGGAAAACGTGTGCCCCAAAAGTGTCAGGAAAGGCCACATGTCTGGAGTGCTTGGGGCACTGCAGGCCCTGAGGGCCCTAGTTTCTTTGTCTCCAGTGATTGCTGCATTCTCTGAACACAGGGGTGTTTGGAGAGATGATACTGGGCAGGAACGTTTGAGGCTAACCTGTAAAGGACTTCTGGTGTGCTCATGACTTGGGGGTTATTCAGAGCCTTTGAGGGTCTTAGGCTGAGGTGTGATATTGCGAGATTTGCATCTTAGAGCTCCTGAGCATGGATAGGACAGAGGTGGCAGGGTGCTGGAATTGTTCAGCCTAGTGGTGATGTACTTTGTGCCCATGCTCTACCTACTCCTTAACTTTAGAGCCTTCTGCCACCTGTTGAAACTCTTCCCCAGTGACCTTGATCTATCTAGGTCCTTAGAGTCTTTGACCCCTGCAGCTTTTGATAGTGTTTCTTACTTTCATATTCTCACTACTCCGGATGTTAGAGGGAACTGGAATGTGAATTCTGCCTCTTCCAAGCTGTATGGCAGTTTCTCTTTATGTAGAAGAGGGCTGACAGCTGTGGCAACTCTGTAAATTTCATGGGAAAACATAAGATATGTTATTATATTCCTAACCTGTTTTTCCTCCCTCAGCTACAGTCCTGGTCTTTACAACTAGGGTTGGCAAACAGCTGGTCCATGGACTCGATGTAGCCTGCTGTGTCCTTACAGTATTTAAAATGTTGGGAAATTCACAAATTTTATGATGGCCGGGCTTGATGGCTCAGCCTGTAATCCCAGCACTTTGGGAGGCTGAGACGAGTGGATAACCTGAGCCCATGGGTTCGAGACCAGCCCGGGCAACTTGGCGAGACCTTGTCTCTACAATAAATAAATAAATAAATATTTAGCTGGCCATGGTAGCGCTCACTTGTAGTTCCTGCTACTTGGAAGATAAGGTGGAAGGATCACTGGAGCCCTGCAGGTTGATGCTGTGGGTAACTGTGAGCGTGCCACTGCACTCCAGCCTTGGTGACAGAGTGAGACTCCGCCTCAAAAAAATAAAAAAAAGGAATTTATTACTTCAGCCCAAACCCCTATACTGAATTCAAGACTTGGATGATGCTCCCTCCCTTCCTGTTCCCTTTTCTTGCTTTCTTTTTCTCCTTGGCACTTATCACTCTCTAACACACACTCACTTGTTGGCCTTCCTTTCCTCTGGTTTTCCCTTTTTTCAGCAGCTAGAATGTACGGCTCTAGGAGGCAGGTTGTTTGTTTTTTTTTTGAGTTGGAGTCTCACTCTACTGCCCAGACTGGAGTGCAGTGGCATGCTCACAGCCACTGCAGCCTCGACCTGCTGGGCTCATATGATGCTTCTGCCTTAACCTTCTAAGTAGCTGGAACCACAGGCATGTGCCACCACTCCTGGCTAATTTTTTTATTTATTGTAGAGACGAGGTCTCGCCAAGATGCCCAGGCTGGTCTCCAACCCATGGGCTCAGGCAATCCTTTCACCTCCACCTCCCAAAGTGCTGGGATTATGGGCGTGAGCCACCAAGCCTGGCAGGCAGGTGTTTTGTATGTCTTACTGAATGTTCAACCTGCAGATCCAGAGAAGTGCCGTTGGTACCGAGTAAGTACTCAATAAGTACTTGCTGAATGAATGAGAAATGCATTCCATTGGAGATTTCCCATTTTACTATTTTGCTCTCTAACTCTGGGTGTGTACTCCCAGTGGTCCTAGTGGGCTTAAGGTGAAGAGCAGTTGTCCTTTCTGAAGATGCATGTGCTCTTCAACTTGCTGTAGACCTCACCTTCCCAGGTTGTCTTATACCTGGCCTGGGAGTCTAGAAGGGGACAGAGGTGAACAAGCAGTAAAGATGCGAAGTGGAGCCTTAAAGGATAAATAGGAGTTTATCAAACATAAAATGGGACTAGGGCAAGGGCATTGTAAGCAGAGGAAATAAGGTGTTCCTAAAAGTATCAGAAGGTGTGATGGGCCAAGCATGGCAGATGATTGGTGGCTGTCAGAGAAGCAGGCACTGGAGAGGTGGGCTGGGAAGTTAGGGCTGTGTCCCATTGGCAGGCCCAGGGAGTCATCAAGTTTATTAATATTTATTTATTTTTTTGAGTAGGAGTCTCATTGTGTCCCCCAGATTGGAGTGAAGTGGCATGCTCATGGCTACCTCAGCCTCAACTTGCTGGACTCAGGCCATCCTCCCACCTCAGCCTTCCAAGGAGTTGCGATTCAGTCGTGTGCCACCACACTCAGCTAGGTTTTTATTTATTGTAGCAACAAGGTCTCACCAAATTGCCCAGGCTAGTCTCTAACCCCTGGACTCAGGCAGTCCTCCTGCCTCTGTCTCCCAAAGTGCTGGGATTATAGATGTGAGCTACTACGCCCAATGTTAGTTTATTAATATTTGTTAAAATTTCTTGAGTATAGAAAGGTGTAAAGAAAACAAAAATGACCCATAATCTCCTTTCCCAGATAATTCCTGTAGACATGTTAGAACATTCAGAAAGAAAGAAAATTTAGTAAGTTCAGAGACATTCACAGTGAAAGCAAAAGCCACCTTTCCTGTTCAGCACTATAAAGTTGGCAGCTGCCAACAATTTGAGTACTTCCAGGAAAACATAGTATGCCTGTACTAACATCTATATTTATATGTTTCAAAAGTTTCATGTTTTTGAGTTGAGTCTCACTTTGTCACCCAGACTGGAGTGCAGTGGCATGCTCCCGGCCACCGCAGCCTCAACCTGCTGGTCCAGCGATCATTCTGCCTCAGCCTTACAAGTAGCCAGAACTACAGGCGTGCGCTACCACGCCTGGCTAGTTTTTGATTTATTGTAGAGACAAGGTCTCACCAAGTTGCCCGGGCGGGTCTCGAACCCACGAGCTCAGGCAATCCACTCGCCTCGGCCTCCCAAAGTGCTGGGATTATAGGCTGAGCCACCGAGCCCGGCCAGTTTCATGACTTTTAAACATTTATTTTATTTTCTCTGGTCCTTGACTCAGGATAGTGATTTTTTTCTAAAACAAAAAACAAAGATATGTGCTTCTTGGAAAAAAATTCAAATGCTACAAGCAGCATCTTTTTTAAAATTTTAAATATGTGGAGTACAATTCAGGGTTAGGTATACAAATGTTCATTATGCAGGTACCCTTGTTGATGAGGTGTGCCCCCCCCCCCGGTAGTTTCCCACTAATGCCAATCCCTTTCTTATAGTATTACAATAGTTGTTCAAGGTCTGCTTATGATACTCAGTTCTTTGTTTCTGTGATAGATCACTCAGTATTATAGACTCTAAGTCCGTCTAAGTTTTGGCGAAGTTCATAATTTTGTCCTTTATGACTGTGTACTATTCCATTGTGTATATGTACTACATTTTTTTTTTTCGGTCCTCTTTCAGTGGGCAGCACAGTTTGTTCCGTGTTTTTGCTGTTGTAAATAATGCTGCAATAAGTGCAGTATCTTTTTCATAGAGTGATTTGAGTTCTTCTGGGTACAAGCAGCTTCTATAATAGTCTAGGCCTCTTTCTACTTCCCTTCACTCCCCTAAGATAGCTGTTTATCTTCTCAGATTTCATTTAAACGTGAGATTACCCTGTGTTAGTCTGCTACTTGGTTTTTACTCTTACTATGTAGCATGTATTTTAGAGCATCTTTTTTTTTTTTGATTTGGAGTCCTATTGTGTTGCTCAGGCAGGAGTGCAGTAGCATGCTCATGGCCACCGCATCCTCGACCTGCTGGGCTCTGGCGATCTGTCTGCCTCGGCCTTTCAAATAGCTGGAACTATAGGCACATGCCACCACACCCGGACAATTTTTTGATTTATTGTAGAGATGAGGTCTCGCCAAATTGCCCAGCCTGGTTTCGAATCCCTGGACTCAGGCAGTTCTCTCACCTCTGCTTCCCAAAGTGCTGGGATTACAAGCGTGAGCTACTGCCACCAGCTCCTTATTCTTTTTAAAAGCTGCAATGTGTTTTATAGTATGTACCTATTTACCCAAACCCTATTGCTGGGTATCCCTTGGGATAGACTCCACTTTTCCACTGTAGTGGAAAAGGACTTGTATGGAGTGCCTCTACCTGAATGTGTTTACTTTAGAGAGGAATTTAACACAAATGAATGATACGTGCAAGTTGTAGAGGCTGTAGAACACCTTGGGATAGTAGTCCACTGCTCACAGGATGGCTCTAGGGGGAGGTTTATGGTGTGTTCTTATACCAGGCTGGGACTTGACTGGATGGAGATTCACAGCAAATTAATATTGCAGACAGAGAGACTAGCTCTTTCCCTGTAGATGCCTGAAGTAAGTGGGTATGGAGGCAAAAAGTAAAAGAGGGCTGAGACTTTACAAGCTTTGTCTCTGAGGAGAGTCAGTGTCAAGGAGCAGTTAGTCTCTCTCTCTCTCTCTCTCTCTCTCTCTCTCTCTTTTTTTTGAGTTGGAGTCTCACTCTGTTGCTCAGGCTGGAATGCAGTGGCACACTCACAGCCACCGGAGACTCGACCTGCTGGGCTCAGGCGATCCTTCCACCTCAGCCTTCCAAATAGCCTGAACTGCAGGTGCATGCTGTCATGCCTGGCTAATTTTTTTATTTACTGTAGAGACTGAAGCATCTTCTGACATCAAGGTTATGATTTAAGGGAAGGAGTTTGCAGAGAACTTTAAATAGGCTTGGGATGTAGTGGGAAAAACATGGTGCTCAGGGCTTAGGAGATTGGAGTTCCTCAGGCCAGTCCTTCCCCTTTCTGGGTACTTTGGTTTCCTTGGTCCTTAGTTGTGGGATTGGACTAGTCAGTTTCTTGGAACCCGCCCAGTGGGAGAATTTTGAGCTTCTGTTTTACCTGCATGTATTCTGAAGTGTGTTAGTCCTTGCCTTCCAGGAGCTTGCAGTCTAGTAGAATTAGATGATTAATTTCAGCTCATTTCTTACCGCTGCAGCAAGAGGATATCATCTGATGAGCATGAGCAGGTGAACAATAAGAAATAGCAGAAGGCTGGGCATTCATGCCTGTAATCCCAGCACTTTGGGAGGCTCAGGTGGGTGAATTGCTTCAGTCCAGGAGTTTGAAACCAGTCTGGGAAACACAGACCTCATCTCTACAAAAAATAATTAGTTAGGTGTGGTGGCACATGTCTATAATCCCAGCTACTCCAGAGACCGAGGCGGAAGGATTGCCTTAGCACAGGAGGTTGAGACTACAGTGAAGTGTGATCGTGCCACTGCATTCCAGCCTGGGTGACAGAATGAGAACCTGACTCAAAAAAAAAAAAAAGAATGAAAGAAATAGCAGCAATTCAGTCCCTCTTATATGGCACTTCTCAGGGGATGTGATAAAACCACCACCTGGAGAGAATCTTTGCCTTAGCCACAATCACGTTCCCTCTGATGAGTGGAACCACCACTGATTTATAATTTGCCAAATATTTCCTGTACAAAATCACCCTTGGGACAGCCCTTTCAAAATCTCTGTTTTTATCTTCCAGGTTGATTCCAAAGATAGTTCTTGTAACTTTATGAACTCAGAATTTGCAGCTGAAGCTGAGGGTCAGAATGATACGATTGAAGAACCAAACAAGGTCCAGAAAAGGAAGAGGGATAGACTTCGAGACCAAGGCTCCACAATGATCTACCTGAAGGCTATCCAGGGCATCTTGGGGAAATCGATGCCAAAAAGGAAGGGAGAGGCTGCCACAAGGGCAAAGCCAAGCACAGGAGAGCGTCCCAGCCGTGGAGAAGGACCAGCCAGGAGTGTCACAGTCCCTGCTCCTCAGAAAGAGAAAGAGCCAGCCCTGGAGGTCAGAGTGGAGGAGGAAAAGGCTGTGCCAGAGAGGAGTAACTTCTGTGACAGGAGAGTGATTATAGACTCTCCAGAGAAACCCAGTGAGGAGCCTCTTGGTGACCGAAGGACAGCCATTGACAAATGCTCTCCACCCCTTGAGTTTTTGGATGACTCTGACTCTCATTTAGAAATCCAAAAGGTGAGTAAAGCTCATGCCAGGCATCTGGGTTTTTAATTCTCTTGGTATAAATGTATTTAGTCTTTGTAGTTTAATCCTAGGTGTTATTAATTAAAAGTACTACTTTACTTAATCAGGACTCCAGGAAACAAATTGATGATTCTCTTCTAATACACCTTTCAGAGTTTTTTTGTTTGTTTGAGTCAGGGTCTCACTCTGTCGCCCAGGCTGGATTGTGGTGGCATGATCACAGCTTATTATATCTTCTGCCTCCTGGTCTCAGGCAGCAGTCCTCCTGCCTCAGCCTTCTGAGTAGCTGGGACTGTAGGCATGCACCACTATATGCAGCTAATTTTTCGAATTTTTATAGGGATGAGGTCTCACTATGTTGCCTGGATTGATCTTAAACTCCTGGGCTTAAGCAGTCCTCCTGCTTCAGCCTCCTGAAGTGCTGGGATTACAGGTGTGAGCCAGTGGGCCTGGCTCAGAGTTATTAATAAGCCTAAATTGAGTTTTTTTTAAAGGATTTATATGTTAGGATATATATAGGTTTGGTTGCTTTCTGAAAGGCTTCATTAATTGGCTTAAACAAAAATAGAAGTTTGACTTAAGATGGATGACTTCATCATGTCAAGGGATCTGATGCCTTTTGTCTTGACGCTCTGCTGCCCCTCAGTATAGTGTCTGCCCATCTTTTGGTGTGAGATGACTACTCATGGGCCTCAGAGTTTATTACGTTGACATTCTGACCAATAAGAAGGAGAAAAGAGAAGAGGAAAGTACATTTCCTCCTCTTTTTTTTTTTGAGTCAGAGTCTCACTCTGTTGCCCAAGCTGGAGTGCAGCGGCACACTCACGGCCACCACAGCCTCGACTTGCTGGGCTCAGGCGAGCCTTTTGTCACAGCCTTCCAAATAACTGGAACCACAAGCATGTACCATGACGCCCAGCTAATTTTTTGATTTATTGTAGAGATGAAGTCTTACCAAGTTGCCCAGGCTGGTCTCGAACCCACGGGCTCAGGCAGTCCTCTTACCTCAGCCTCCCAAAGTGCTGGGATTACAGGTGTAAGCCACCGTGCCTGGCAGGCAGGTGTTTTATACGTCTTACTGAATGCTCAACTTGCAGATCCAGAGCAGTTTTTCCAGCATTATTTGTGGAAAAGACTTGACATCCTAGTTAAAAAACAATTGACTAAAATGTGTGGACTGGGCGTGGTGGCTCATGCCTGTAATTCTAGCACTTTGGGAGGCAGAGGCAAGTGGATTGCCTGAGCCCATGGGTTGGAGACCAGCCTGGGCAAGATTTTTTTAACATAACTTCTAATTGGGAAAGAACATTCCTCCATTCTACCCATCTCTGTCCATCCTTTACAACTCAAGGCAATCCCTCTTGTCTTTTAGCTCTCTTTTAGTACTTACCTCCATGTTTCTTTTTTTTGTTTTTTTGGGTTGGAGTCTTACTCCATCGCCAACGCTGGAGTGCAGTGGCATGCATGCTTACAGCCACCCCAGTGTCGACCTGCTGTGCTCAGGCGATCCTTTGGCCTCAGCCTTCCAAGTAGTTGGAGCTACAGATGTGCACTACCATGCCCGGATAGTTTTTTAAAAAAATTTCTTGTAGAAGTGAGGTCTTGCCAAGTTGCCCAGGCTGTTTTCAAATGCGTGGGCTCAGGCAATTCCCTTACCTCAGCCTCCCAAAGTGCTGGGATTACAGGCTTAATGCCTCCATGTTTCTAAGTAATCTTGTACTGTTGACTGATTTTTCAGCTTTAGACATCTGAGGACCTCCCGCGGGAGTAGATGAGAATTTTTTTTTTTTTTTTTTTTTTGACTTGGAGTCTCACTCAGTCGCCCAGACTAGAGTGCAGTGGCCACTTCCGGCCACCGCAGCCTCCACCTGCTGGGCTCCAGCGATCTTTCTGCCTCAGCCTTCCAAGTAGCTGGAACTACAGGTGCACGCTACCACACCTGGCTAATTTTTTTTTTTTTTATTTCTTGTAGAGATGAGGTCTCGTCAAGTTGCCCAGGCGGGTCTCGAACCCGCGGGCTCAGGCAATTCACTCACCTCGGCCTCCCAAAGCATGGGATTACAGGCTGAGCCATCGAGCCCGACATAGATGAGAATTTAGTTCTCTACCTCCTTCAGCAGCATCTGTATCCATGTACACATTGACTTCCCCTTTCTGCAGCCTTCCTGTGTTGCTTTAACATCATTTTGGGCTAAATCTGTTTATTACCACTATGTTCACAGCTGAGTTGCCTAGTATACTCTGGTCACATTTTCTTTCTTGTAAAACTTTTTTCTTCAAGTTCATCATTACTTTGTTTTTTCTTCTGGTTTTTCCTGTACCTTTCACTGTTTCATCCCCAAACTGCCAGAGCTGTAAAATTCTTCTTAACACTGTCAAAATAAGCAATCTGTCTCCCTTTTCTCCTCAGAGGTGTACCTCCTCAAACCCTGTTTTCTACTCTGATCTGACTTCTTGCCTGTTGGCCAGCTGACAGCTATCTTTCTGGAATCTCCCTTCACATTTCTCTTGTTTTGAGTCTTTTGTATGCTGTATTCTGTATCTTCTCATGTTCTTCTTCCTTGGGTTACTCCCACATTTTGGTGGAATACTTTTTTCTAGTAGCTTCTTGAGAAAATGGTACATGGTAGATACTTTTTTGAGGGGAAGATGTGTGTGTTTGAAATTGCCTGTATTTTACCTTCAGCCTTGATTATAAATTTGGCTGGTTTTGGAATCCCAGGTTGGAAATAGTTTTTCTTTGGGACATTGAAGGCATAGCTTCTTTGCATTTTTTCCTCTGGTTTTGTTGAGATGTCTGAAGCTATTCTGATTCCTGAACCTTGGTATATGATTGTATTTTTTTTTCTTTCAGGAATCTTGTGAATTTCTTGGTCCCAGGGGTCTGTAGTTTCACAATGTTGTTATTCATTTTGCCGAACATCAGATATTCCCTTTCAACCTAGAATAGAAACCCATGTACTTTAGTTGTGGAAAAATTTTGTGAATTACTGCATTTGCTGATGTTTTCTTCTCGTTTTTCCTTGTTCTGTCTTTCTCTAGCTTTTGTTATTTGGATGTTGGATTTTCAGAACTGGTCCTCCTATTGCCTTTCTCATTTATTTTCTATCCTATATATTGCTTTATTTTGTAGATGTCTTTATCTTCCAACCTAGCAGTTTTAGTTTTACTTTTTGCTGTTATGTTTTTATTATCTAAGAGCGCTAAGAAATTTTTAAAATAACATTTCTGTTCTTGTTTCATCTTTTGTCATCACTTTTAGGAAATTAGTGGTATTTTTTTGTTTGTTGGTTGGTTTCAGTTTTCTGTTTGTTTAAATTGCTTTCTGTTTGTTTTGATCTCTTTTTTTTTTTAATCTGACCCTTTGCAGGCCTCAGTTAAGGTACACACCTTAACTGTGTCTTAGTTTTTTTTTTAAATCTCTTTTTTCTATGTTAGAGGATGGTCTTTATATGTTTGGTGATCTTTGGTTGTCCTTTTATGATTAAGAGTGGGAGATTTGGGCTGGGTGCGGTGGCTCACGCCTATAATCCCAGCATTTTGGGAGGCTGAGGTGTGAGGATTGCCTGAGCCCACGGGTTTGAGACCAGCTTGGGCAACTTGGCGAGACCTCGTCTCTACAATCAATAAAAAAAAAATTAGCCGGACGTGATGGCGCATGCCTGTAGTTCCAGCTACTTGGAAGGCTGAGGCAGGTCACCTGAGCCCAGCAGGTCGAGGCTGTGGTGGCCGTGAGCATGCCACTGCACTCCAGCCTGGGTGTCAGAGTGAGAGACTCCAAATCATGGAAATAAAATAAAATAAAAGAGTGGGAGATTTGGCCAAGTGCAGTAGCTCATACTTGTAATTCCGGTGCTTTGGGAGACCAAGGTAGGAGGATTGCTTGAGTCCAGGAGGTCAAAGTTACAGTGAGCTATGCTTGCATCACTGTACTCCAGCCTGGGTGGCCTAGCAAGACCCTGTCTTTACAAAAACATTAGCAGGGCATGGTGGCATATGCCTGTAGTCCTAGCTACTCAGGAGGCTGAGGTGGGATCTCTTGAGCCCAGGAGTTTGGAGCTGCAGTGAGCCATGATTTTGTGCCACTGCATTCCACCCGGGGTGACAGTGAGACCCCGACTCAAATATATTGATATATATATATCCGTTGGGGTTTTTTCCCCATTTTGTTTTCTTGTGTTTCCATAATTTTTTCCTTACGGCTCCTTTTTAAAAATTCTGTTTCTTTTTATTTCTGCTTTCTTTATGAAAGTTTTTTTTTTTTTTTAAGTCAGAGTCTCACTCTGCTGCCTGGGCTGGAGTGCAGTGGCATGATGATGGCTCACTGCAGCCTTAACTTCCTGGGCTCAGGCGATCCTTCTACCCCAGTCTCCCAAGTAGCTGGGACTACAGGTGTGTGCCACCATGTCCAGCTTATTTGTTGTAGAGACAAGGTTGCCCAGGCACTATGTTGCCCAGGCTGATCTTGAACTCCTGTGCTCAAGTGATCCTCCTGCCTTGGCCTCCCAAAGTTCTGGGATTACAGGTGTGAGCCACCATGCCTGACTCCATTTTTGGCAAATTTAATTTCTAAGAACACAGTTCTGGCTTTTTGAGTATTCCTTTCTTAGAACCTTGTATTTTGAGGTTTTATTATCTCTCTTGTCTCTCTGAGGATATTATGTGTTTGTTTGGAATTTTTCTTCTGCTTTCTCTGCTAGTCCTCTGTGGTTTTTTTTTCCTGAATATTTTGGTTTCTGTTATGGCAGGGCTTTCCTCAGATATCTTTGTTATCAATTCATATTTATCCCCTTTGCACTTAAAGACATCTTGTGGATCCACCTACCAGTAACTTGACTGCACTTTTTAACAAAATACTGAAAAATTAATCACTTCATATTAAATATTATAGCACTGGAACCAATTATTTTATTGTAATGATATTTGTCTTATAGTGGAATTTTGGACATTGAAGAACTTATGACCAAAAAAATCAAAATTTTATATCTTATATTTTTCTTTTCTTTTTTTTTTGAGTCAGAGTCTCACTCTGTCACCCAGGCTGGAGTACAGTGGCATGCTCATGGCCACCCCAGCATCGACCCGCTGGGCTCAGGTGATCTTTCCTCTTCAGCCTTCTAAGTAGCTGGAACTACAGGAGCGTGCTACCATGCCCAGCTAATTTTTTAATTTTTTTATTTTTATGTATTATAGAGATGAGGTCTCACCAAGTTTCCCAGGCTGGTCTCAAACCCCTGGGCTCAGGCAATCCTCTCGGCCTCCCAAAGTGCTGGGATTATAGGCTTGAGCCACCGTGCTCAAGATATTTATTGAAAACTAAATTCAAGATTATTAAAAAATAAATATCTTTTATTTTTCTAACGTGATAACATGCAAAATAGTCACCAACATGCATTGCTGGTTCATTGATATATGTTGTACAATAGTAATTTGTTTGACATCTTCCACCTGTTTTTCTATTCAATCAAACAATGCAATCTCATTTTCTTCCTCCCACATTAATAATATATAACTTGTTGTCCAGTTTGTTTTTCAAAGATCATGTGGAAGGACATACTCCTGATTACTGAAAACCACTTCTCAACTGGTTGATCAGAAACTTGGCAAATTTCAAATGGGACATAGGGTTTTCATTGTTTTTGAATGGAAAATTTCAAGGAAACACACATTTTGAAAAATTGTGCCAGCAGTCTCTTTTTGAGAGTTCCCTGAGAGGGGACATTTGAGTGGTTTGCTAGATTTATGATGCCCTCTCAGAGGGGATATCTGAGTGTAAAGTATTGAAGATGAAGCACTAAAAAGCTGATTGAAAGTTCTGTGTGTTCCAGCCTAAGTAGTCAGACCAAATCTCTGCAAAAAAATTATAAAAATTAGCCAGGTGTGGTGGCACATGCCTGTAGTCCCAGGTATTCAAGAGACTGATGAAAGGATTGCCTGAGCCCAGGAGGTTGAAGCTGTGGTGAGTTGTGATCATACCACTGCACTCTAGCCTGGGCAACGGAGTGAGACCTTGACTCAAAAAATAATAAAATAATATGATTTTTTAAAAAAAGTTCTGTGTGTGTGTGTGTGTGTGTGTGTGTGTGTGTGTGTGTGTATGGGTTTGGTAGGCTTCAGCATAGAGTGACGATGACTTCAGGTAATTTTGTGGGGTCCCCAACTAGATCTGAAGCTCAGTCCTCAAGTACATTTCCCCCTGGAGAAATTCTGTGCTCCTTTGCCTAGGAGGCTTACACCAGCCTGCTGGTGTTTTGGGAGTCAGGCTGAGGGAGGTTCCCACTGTTCAATAGGTGATGGTACCCCACCCTCGACTATGTCTGTTGTCCCTGATTTTTCTGTAGTCCCCTTGGTTTAATTTTTCCAAGCATGAGCCCTTGTCTTTTGCTGGATAGGGAAAGAGCAGACCTATTTGCACAGAGTGGGAATGTTGGGGAGGCGGGAGGAGTCTAGGGATCTTGATAGGCTTCCAACTAATTTCTCGTATTTTCATCTCCCAACTTCACCATTTTGAGAGATCTGGTACTTTCAATTCCTGAGTCTTTCTGGGGTCCTGTAGTCTGTTTCTGGATTTTCTCACTACAGGTTAGGTTCTGGCCATCTGTGATCTGTTCATGTAACTGCTTTCTAGCATCCATCCTCCCCTGCCTCCTGTCGCAAGACCTTGACTAGCATCCAACTTTTGTTGATTGACTGCTTGAGTCAAGGTCTCACTTTGTTGCCCAGGCTGGAGTGCAGTGGAATGATCATGGCTTACTATAGCCTTGACCTCCTGGGCTCAGGTGATCCCACTCAGCCTCCTGAGTAGCTAGGATGACAAGTGTGTGCCACCATGCCTGGTTAATTAAAAAAATTTTTTTTTGTAGAGACAAGGCCTTACTGTGTTGCCCAGGCT
Organism: Tarsius wallacei; assembly: GCA_963574415.1. Classification (NCBI taxonomy): domain Eukaryota; kingdom Metazoa; phylum Chordata; class Mammalia; order Primates; family Tarsiidae; genus Tarsius; species Tarsius wallacei. Next base: position 21,076 of record CAUYQG010269068.1, read on the forward strand.
GGCCTTGAACTCCTGGCCTCAAGTAATCCTTCCACCTTGTCCTCCCAAAGTGCTGAGATTATAGGCATGAGTCACCACACCCAGCCTGATTTTTGATTTGCTTTGATGTTTATTTTTGTATGCTTTCTCCTTGTAGTTTTATGTCTTTTCAAATCTATTTCCTATAATATTAGAAGAATTTTTGAGAAGGAAGGACAAAAAAGATACATGCCATGTATATAATTGGAAATTTCTACGTGAAGTAGGTTTTGTAACCTAATTTTCTTATCAAGTATACAATGAATGTGTTTTCTTTCTAATGTGGATCATCATCTTTTTTGGCTGCCTTGAATTTTCCATTAAATGAATGAAACTTCCACAGTAATACCCAAACTTCTGTTTGTAAGACTGGACATTTATGTTGTCTCTGTTATGTATCTATTTGGAGGCAGCACAGTATAGCAGGTAAGCACATGAGTGTTGGAATCAGACCATTTGAGTTCAAATCCTGTCCCTGCCTCCTGAATTTTGATCTTTTTTTCCCCTTTAGTTGGAGTCTCACTATGTCATCAGGCTGGAGTGCAGTGGCATTCTCACAGCCTTCTCAGCTTTGACCTGCTGGGCTCAGGAGATCCTTCCGCCTCAGCCTTCCAAGTAGCTGAACCACAGGCGTGTACCACCATGTCTGGCTAATTTTTTTGATTTATTGTAGAGATGAGGTCTCGCTAAGTTGCCCAGATTGGTCTCAAATCCCCTGAGCGCAAGCTATCCACTTCCCTCCGCCTCCCAAAGTGCTGAGATTACAGGTGTGATCCACCACACCCAGCTGCGAATTTTGATCTTGAGAGAGCCATTTAACCTATTTAAGCCCCAGTTTGTTCCTGTGTGTAAAAATGGCTAGTTTTTCAAATGTTATTACAGCTAAGAAAAATAATATAAGTGGTCAGAAAACTTTTTCTGTGAAGGGCCAGATAGTATTTTGGGTTTTGTTGGCTATACAGCTGCTGTTAAAACTATTCAACTCTGTATGAAAGCAACCATAGACAATATACAAGTGAATGGGTCTGACTGTATTCCAATAAAACTTTATTTACACAACAGGGTGTGTGGGATTTGGCTTGTTGGCCATAGTGTACCAAACCCTGAAAGCGCTTTGCTCAGTGCCTAGTATGTAATAGGCTCTCAATAAACGTAAGTTTAAATTTTACCATATGAGCTTGAACCTGAGGCACTCCTGAATATGGGCAGTCTCTCATTTTCCCAAAAAGAAAATTGAAAACCTTACCAGGCATGGGGCTCATGCCTGTAATTTCAGCACTGTAGGAGGATTGCTTGAGGGCCAGGAGTTTGAGAACAGCCTGGGCAACGTATAAAGTGAAATTTAAAAGAAAGAAAATTCAAAGCCTTTTTTTTGGCCAACTTGATTATATATCCTTTCAAGGATTTAGATGGCATAAATCTACATATTTCTAGTTACATGTGCTTTTTTTTTTTTGAGTCGAGATCTCACTCTCTTGTCCAGGCTTGAGTGCAGTGACCTGGAGTGCAGTGGCATGATCACGGCTCACCACAGCCTTGACCTCCTGGGCTCAGGTGATCCTTCCGCCTCAGCCTCCCAAGTAGCCAAAACTACAGGTGCATGCCATCATGCCTGGCTAACTTCTTTATTTTTTTGTAGAGATGAGATCTTGCTATGTGCCTAACAACTCAAACTCCTGCAGTCAAGTGATCCTCCTCCTTCAGCCCTCCAAAGTACTGAGATTACAGGGGTGAGCTACTGCACCGAGCCTGCATGTGTTTTTTTTTTTTGGTTTTTTTTGAGTGGGAGTCTCACTCTGTTGTCTGGGCTGGAGTGCAGTGGCACATTCACGGCCATCGCAACTTTGACCTGCTGGGCACAGGTGATCCTTCCACTCAGCTTTCCAAGTAGCTGGAACTACAAGTGCTTGCTACCACAGCCGGCTAGTTTTTTTATTTATTGCAGAGACGAGGTCTTGCCAAGTTGCCCAGGCTGGTCTCAAATCTCTGGACTCAGGCATCCTCTTGCCTTTGCCTCCCAAAGTGCTAGGATTACAGGCATGAGCCACCGTGCTTGGTAACGTGCATTTTTTAAATTGCTTTTTTTCTCTCTGCTGTTTTCCTATCCAGTGATTATATTTCCCTGTTTGTTTCATGATTATTATAGTTCATTTGAAATAGGATCCAAATAAGAACCATATGTGGCAGTTTTTAAGTATGTCAAGTCTCTTAGTTTTGTAGGTATTTCCTCCCCCATTTCCCTCCATTTGCTGTAATTTATTTGTTGGAAAAAACAAGATTATTTGTCTTGTACAGTTTCCTGCAACTGAAATTTTGTTGATGAGTTATAGTACTTTTTGAATCTGTCTATGATGGTGTTCTTGGAAATTTTATTCCAAGTTGCAAATAGCTGTTCATATTACATTTAGGCAGTCTGTTTTACATCTTTCTTGGAGATGGATTTTTTGGGATTGCCACAATGTGATCACTTCCAATTATTTTGTATTAAAGGAGTGGCTTCTTAGGGGTCTTTTTGGAGAGGAAAATCTTACCTCATATTTGGGCTTTTGGTTATTCTAATAAGATTAATTTTGTGTTGTTAAAAAATGGTGAAATAGATCTTGTAGGGCTAGACTGCAAAGATGTTAATTATGTTGATATGTATGAAAAACACTTGAACTTTTTGGTGTACATATACAAAAGCAGAATGGTGATTCCCGTATGTGTTGCTGGAAAATTCAGCAGGAAAAAAACTTGTTAAGCTCAGGCAAGACTGAAATTTTTATTGTGTGGTTTGATAGGAATTTTCCATTACAAGCAAGATAGTTTTTGAAGGATTGTTCTCCCTTGTAGATAAAAATTTTTAAACTTTTTAGGGGAAATTTTAGACATACTCCAAGTAACCAAAATAGGGTAATGAATCCTCAGGTACCTATCACTCAGTTTAAATTTTAAATGTGCTGCAATTAGAGTGATCTTGCATTTTTGAAACGATTCTTGTTTGGATATTTCTGCTATTCAAGAAGGCATTAGCAGCCAGAAATCTAAGGCAGGAGAGTGTAAAGTGGGAAATATAATTCACTTAAATTTTTGTTTCCAACATTTGTTCCTGTTGGAGTTTAAACAGAGGTATGAAGAATTAGTATAGACAACAGAAGCAAAGTTTTGTTCGATTTTAAGGAGGTAATCAATTTATCTATAATGCTTTTTCATAGTTTTTTTTTGTTTGTTTTATTATGTGAATTATATTTGCTTACAAAAATATTCAAATAAGGCCCCGCTCAGTGGCTCACACCTATAATCTCAGTACTTCAGGAGGCAGAGGCAAGAGGATTTCCTGAGCTCAGGGGTTTAAGACCAACCTGGGCAACTTGGCAAGACCTCATCTCTACAGCAAATCCAAAAAATTAGCCAGGCATGGTGGCACATACCTGTAGTTCCTACTTGGAAGGCTGAGGCAGAAGGATCACCTGAACCCATTAGGTCAAGGCTGCAGTAGCCTTGAGCGTGCCACTGCACTCCAGCCTGGGTGACAGAGTGAGACTCCAACTCATAAAAAAAACTAAAACAAGAACTTTTTAAGGTCTTTTGCTTAAGCCATCTGGCACTGGTAGATGTGGATGGCTTCTTTCACAAAGAAAAAAATGATGGTACTTAAGCGAAGTGTTTTTTTTAAAGCATGAGTTGATACCTGTGTGCTTATTGTATTTCTCACAGAGGGTCTGCCTTAAGACTATGTGCAGAATTAGGTACAGATTCCTTTGCCCCACTCTGAACTTATTGAATCACAATATCTCAGGGTGGAGTGGGCCATAAAATTTTGTTTTAAAACACATCCCAGATGGCGATGATATGAAGCTGAGTACAGGAACCATTGCACCATTTATTCTACACATTAATTCAATAAAATATTTGTCAGCACTTACTATATGCCAGGCACCGTTCTAGGTGTTTGGTAGACATTAGTGAAAAAAAATAAAGATTTCTGACTTTAGGAGCTTAAATTCTAGTACGGCTAACTTGATTTTAATGCAAGGTATGATTGTTCTGGTTACTATTGCTAGTTAGTGGCTTAAAATAACTTTTATTTTGCTTTCAATTTTGTGGGTCAAGAAATCAGAAAGGTCTAGACCCAGAAGGTCTTGCCTGGAGAGTCTCATGTTGTTCCTTTCAGATCTTGGCAAGAGCTGCAGTCATCCAGAAATTTGACTGGGCTGGATGTCTGAGATAATCACTCACGTAGCTGACTGATGCTGGCTGTCAGCTGAGAGGTCAGCCAGGTTGTAGACTGGTACACCTACATGTGACCTCTCTAGCAAGGTGCTCTTGGGTGGTCTGACTTATTATATGGTGCTTGGCTTCCCCCAGAGTAAGCAAGTTGAGAGAACTAGATGGAAGCCACAAGGCCATTCTGACCTAACCTTAGAAGTATACAGCTTTCCTTTTGCTACATTCTGTTGGTTACAAGTGAGTCTCCATCTTGATCCAGATTCAAGGGAGGGGTCACAGACTTTACTTGCCCATGGAGAGTAGTGTCAAATAATTTGGGGACACATTTTAAAACCGTTGCAACTATTGTGGCTTTGCATTTTGAATATTTTGGAGATGTTGTTAGAGATGAGAAGCAGGCACTTTTTTCCTAAAATCCCCCACACAGAGTGTTCTAGAGAGCAGTTTTTCTCAAGAGGGATCATAAAGAAAGGGAGTGCAGCTGTAGCAGCAACTTGAGGAGTGGCATTATGAGGCCACGGTTGCAGGTTTATTCTCTGAACCTGATATGACTGTTCACAGCTGTAACCTGCAGTGTAGCTTGGCTTAGTTCTGGAAATTTTTGGATATTTTAAGGAAACCAGGTGACGGTAAGCTAATGAGCCAATGCAAAGCCTTCACCATGGCCAGAAAAACAAGCTAGAGTTTATGTTCTGCTGATGACTGAGTATGGGAGGTTGTCTTTACACAGGAAGGCTAACCCATTGTTATTTCTTTTCTGCAGCCTAAGGATAGGGAGGTGGTGATAGAGCAACCCTCTTCAGGAAGCGACTGGTCTGATGTGGATGAGATCTCCACAGTCAGATTCTCTCAGGAGGAGCCTGTCTTGCTGAAGCTCTCAGCGGTTCCAGAGCCTTCTTCCTTCACCACTGACTATGTCATGTACCCGCCTCATTTGTACAGTAGTCCCTGGTGCGACTACGCCAGCTATTGGACCAGCAGCCCCAAGTCTTCAGGCTACCACTCCGTGGGCAGCAGCAGTGACACAGCCCAGGCTAGCAGAAGCAGCCGGAGCCTCCTGAGTGATTATTCCCCCAACTCTACAGTGAGCTCCCAAAAGACTTCCAGAGACTTGGAAGCCACCGAGGAAGGCAGATCCCAAAATTCTCGTTCATTTCGTTTCTCCAGAAATTCAGACGAAAAAGAGGTGAAGGAGAAAAGAACATTCCAAGAGGAGATGCCTCCACGTCCTTGCGGAGGGCACGCATCTAGCTCCCTGCCCAGGAGCCACAGGGAGCTGAGTCTAGAGGAGGGTTTCATTGACACCCACTGTCACTTGGACATGCTGTATTCCAAATTGTCTTTCAAAGGGACCTTCACTAAGTTCAGAAAAATTTACAGCAGCTCCTTCCCGAAGGAATTTCAGGGCTGTATCTCTGACTTCTGTGATCCTCGGACACTGACGGATTGCCTGTGGGAGGAGCTGTTGAAAGAGGATCTGGTTTGGGGGGCCTTTGGTTGTCACCCTCATTTTGCACGCTACTACAGTGAGAGTCAAGAAAGAAATCTTTTGCAAGCCTTAAGGCACCCCAAGGCAGTGGCATTTGGGGAAATGGGCTTGGATTACTCACATAAGTGCACCACGCCAGTCCCAGAACAGCACAAGGTAACCAGGCTCTTTTTAGTCTGCTTGTAGTTTAAATTCTTCTTTTAGTTCTTGAAACCTGACAAATTAGGGTTCCTCTACTTTTGGAATGAAAGAATTTAGAATCCCTAAATGCCATGTTGAATGCTTCACAGATGATTTCTGACTACACGTACGCACCACCACATCTGGCTGACTTTTTTGTTTTGGTAGAGACTAGGGCTTGCTTTGTTGCCCAGGCTGGTCTCAAACTCCTGTGCTCAAGTAGTCCTCCTGCCTTGGCCTCTCAAAGTGATGGGATTATAGGTGTGAGCCACTGTGCCTGGCCTCTGCCAATATTTTTTGAGCATGGTCTTTGGCCTGGTGAGAGTCATTGTGATATTTCTAATTTAAAAAAAATTTTTTTGAGTTGGAGTCTCACTCTGTCACCCAGGCTGGAGTGCAGTGGAACACTCACAGCCACTAAAGCTTCCACCTGCTGGGCTCAGGTGATCCTTCTGCCTCAGCCTTCCAAGTAGCTGGAACCACAGGCATGTGCCACGATGCCCAGCTAATTTTTTGATTTATTGTAGAGACAAGGTCTCGCCATGTTTCTCAGGCTAGTCTCAAATCCCTGAGCTCAGGCAATCCTCTCGCCTCCCAAAGTGCTGTGATTACAGACTTGAGCCACCGCGTCCACCCTCATTGTGGTATTTCAGTGGAAGTTACTGATTTGAAAGGAGCAGAATAAGGAGAAAGGCCCTCCCATTGTACCCCTCCCCTGGTTCCCAGGTTGAATTTGTTGTTGGAGAATGAGTGCTGACCTCCTGGAGCTGTATAGAGGCCCTCTGGGTCTGGGTGTGGGTTCCTGACAGGCTCCAGACCCTGGGGAGCAGGTGCATGGAATTTGGCACACCAGCTTTCCTTTTGGCATTGTCTCCAATCTGGCTTAAAGTAGCAGTTGAGTAGCCAGAATGAATAGCAAAATAACTAAATCTGAACACACAGGAAAAGATAGATTTTTAGGAAAATGGGACATATATTTAACATTCTGCTTTCCCAGCTGGTTCCTATGGTGCAGGGCAGGTGTGGTGTGGAAGGAGGAGCAGTTAAGAAATGTCCACTCAGAGGAGCATCATGTTTAATTGTCAGGTTGATGTTTATTGAATGCCTCCTTGGTGCCAGGAAATGTGCTCTGTATTTCACAGTCACTTTTTCCTTTTAGTAAGCTGACAGGGTCTCAGATGGATCTGCATTCCAAGGTGCATAGGTCACGCTGCACAACAGACTAAATTGAAGTGGTAGCACAGGGTGGTACATACTGTCTTGCAGGTAGCATTTGGTCTGGAGAGATGTGACTCAACTGGAAAGACCAGTCAGGAAATACATTGCTGGCTGGGGTAGGGCAAAACTGCATGTAAAGGAGAGGAAGACTTGAAAATGCTTCTCTGAGCATTGGCCACTCCCAGGCTGGATGGACTCTGGATGGACAGAGTGGATGCTGTGTTCTTGGTGTCAGTCTAAAATGAGGTGAATGGTAGTGACGAGCAAGAGCACAAGTTGGATGTCTGTGCTGAGTCGCATTTCTCTAAAGCAGAGTGGTCAGCAAGAGTTCGGTGTGTCCTGCTGAATGTTTTATCTTGCAAAGCGAGGAAGAAAAGCCTATGGAAGGACTCTTTTGTCACGTTGATAGCGTGCCAGATCTGGCTCTTAGGAGAGAGAGCTTGGTTTTTATACTTAGTTTTTTTTTTTTGAAAGTATTGGAAAATAAAGAAAAGGAAAAGAATTGGGGGGAAAAATGGATAGTTATCCTGCTACCCAGGACAAACCACTGTTAACGTTTTCCTTGTTTATCTGTTAACTATTTAACTCCAAAGAGTTAAAATCTCAATAGTTCACACATCAGCCACTATGATGATCAGAATCCATTAGCACTTGGGAGGGATGCCAGGGAGAAATAGATTGTCCTTCCCCACCCAGGCTGCATTTCTATTTGTGTTTGACTGGAATTAATTATTGAGGTGCTAAATATGTAAGAGATGCCTGGAGCCACCCCCAGGAGAGACTGATTAACTCTGGAATCCCTGGCAATAATGGATCAGTTGGGAACCCACACTTAAGGGGGCAGAAGAGAGTAATTATACTGGGTAAATAACTTCTCTGCACTTCATTCACTCCTGTTCTTTTTCAGCTGGCATCCTGTTGAGAACAAATGCTGTAGATAGCTCCACAAGGTCCTGCATTCTAATGAGTTCTTCCATCTTAACATTTTTGAAATTTGGATGTGTTTTACACAGCACTATAATTTTTTTTTTTTTTTGAGTTGAAGTCTCACTCTGTCACCCAGGCTGGAGGGCAGTGGCACGCTGTCGGCCTCCGCAGTCTTGACCTGCTGTGCTCAGGCAGTCCTTCCACCTTAGCCTTCCAAGTAGCTGGAACTACAGACACACCACCATGCCCGGCTAATTTATTTATTTATTTATCATAGAGATGAGATCTCACTAAGTTGCCCAGACTGGTCTTGAACCCATAGGCTTAGACAGTTCTCTCACCTCGGCCTCCCAGAGTGCTGGGATTATAGACATGAGCCACTGCGTCTGACCTAGCATTGTAAATTTAATGTTTTATCTCTAGGAAAATTGCAAGGAACAATACAAGTATAAGGAATAGTTGCAAAGTGGCATGTCTTACAAGTGCCTATCTTAGGATCAAGGAAATGGGTGTTGTATGTATGATATATGTGCTTTTATTTTTTTATTTTTTATTTTTTTTTAGTTGGCGTCTCACTCTGTCGCCTAGGCTGGAGTGCAGTGGCCGCTCCCGGCCACTGCAGCCTCGACCTGCTGGGCTCAGGCAATCCTTCCGTCTCTGCCTTCCAGGTAGCTGGAATTACAGGCGCGCGCTACCATGCCCGGCTAATTTTTGGATTTATTGTAGAGATGAGGGCTCGCCAAGTTGCCCAGGTGGGTCTCGAACCTGCGGGCTCAGGCAATCCACTCACCTCAGCCTCCCCAAGCGAGGGATTACAGGCTGAGCCACCGAGCCCGGCTGATATATGTGCTTTTAAAAAAAGAGGAAATTAAGACAAAATAGTTTTGAATATTTTTTCCACTTGTGAAAATTTCCCATTTTATTAACTATATTTTGAAAAATATTTTTTGACAGCTGTGTAATATTCCACCCTAAGGCTATGATAGTTTACTTAACTACTCTAAGGAATAATTTTTTAAAGACAAATTAAAAGATGGAATCTCTTGGCATCTCCTGCCTTTGTAGGAGTCAAAGGAAGACAGATGAGAACTTAGTGGCTGCATCTGGGAGGCTCCAGCCACCCACAGATACTGATACTAGCTAGTCTTTAAAGCTCCTGCCAAGCATTCTATACTTTTGGTGTCTATGGTCATCTTCCTTTAGTTGAAAACACAGGTTAAACAAAAGTTACATCAGAATTGGGATTGGCTTAGTGTTGCTATTTTGAGAAGGGGTAGTATAAACATTAGACTTGTAAATATCCTCAAGTGAACATCATCTGACTCAAATTAACCAAAAGCACTCATTATTTGATGCTAAAAACACAAACATGAATTATATTCCACAATTGCGAAAATTCATGGAAACATTAAGATGAGGTAATTTAGCTTATACTGAGTTAATACTTTTGTTCTGTTTTCTACACTTGGCTTTGTTAGAGGAAAGAACAGGTTCTATCTCTCCTTCTCTCATTTTGCTTATTAACTATATGTATTTTACTAATGAATATTTAAAAGTGTTAGGTTTGCATCTCTTATGAGAAATAAATAGTAAATATGGCTAGCATTAAAAAGAATGGAGTATATCTGTAGATATTGACCTAGAAAGGTATCCAATTTTGGTTGAATAAAGAAAACAAGTTGTAAAAAATAAGTATAGTATTCTTTCAACAAACATTTGGACATCTTCTGAGAGCCAGATATTGTGCTGGAGCTATATTTTCATGTACACACAGACTTGGCTCTGCAGAGAAAATGATGTGGAAATTGATACTTCGTAGGAGTGGAGGTGGGGGCAGTGAGGTGAAGGACATTAACTTTATGCTTTATGTTCTTGATCCCTGCCCTGCCCTGCCCACCCAACCCCAAGTAAGCATTGTATAATGGTTACTGTGTGGACTAGCTGTGTTCAAATGAGAATCCTGGTACTAGCACTTACTAGCACTGAGTTGACTTGCCCTCACTCCATGCCGCACTAACAACAATACCTGCCTTGGAGTGGTTGTGAGGATCACAGGTTATAATATACCTCAAGTGCTTTGAGCACTACTTGGCTCTATAGTAAGCACTTAATAAGCATTGGCCATTATTATTACATTGCATAGTTTAAAAATAAAGATTGGAGACAGTGGGGGTGCTGGGTACTCATGGGACTTTTGAAGTGCCACTAACCAGCAGGGTTGTCACTGTGTTTTCTCCTAGGTATTTGAGAGACAGCTGCAGCTGGCTGTGTCTCTGAAGAAGCCTTTGGTGATTCACTGCCGAGAAGCTGATGAAGATCTGCTAGACATCATGAAAAGATTTGTGCCCTCTGACTACAAGATCCATAGGTTAGAAGGCTGGAACTTCAGGGCAGATGAAAGAAACTCTCTGTCTAGGATGTTAGTTGAAAAAACAAAAGCTCAATGAGGATAATTTGTCTTTATTTTTTTGGGTTAGTTTTTTTGCACTGTTGCTCAGGCTGAATTGCAGTGGCATGATCCTGGCTCACCGCAGCCTCATACTGCTGGGCTCAAGCGATTCTTCCACCTTCACTTCCCATGTAGCTGGAACTGTAGGCATGTACCACCATGCACAGCTAATTTTTTATCTTTTTGTAGGGATGAGGTCTTGCCTAGGCTAGTCTCAAACTCCTGGGCTCAGGCAATGTTCAACTTCAGCCTCCCGAGTGTTGGGATTACGGGCATGAGCCACTGTACCTGGCTGATAATGTCTTTATGTACTCCCTTATCTAAAGACTTAAGATATGAAATTTCTGATATTTGACAGTTTTTGGTTTACAAAATGGCAGCTTCATGTAATTCAAGCTAAATCACCCATGAGCAAGAAAAGGACTTTCGTGAGCCCCTTCCTGGGAGGAAGGAAAGCTGAAATGTAGTCTCCATTCTCAAAAATGAGATGATCTTGGGAGAGGCTGCTGTGGAGTCCAGTGGCTTAGCACGCAGAACATTCTGGAGTATTTGAGAAGACATTTTCTTTCCTTTTTTGAATTTGAAAGCTCCTTTCTCACTAGTGCAGTGGCACACTCACAGTCACCTCAGTGTCGACCTGCTGAGCTCTGGCGATCCTTCCGCCTCAGCCTTCCAAGTAGCTGAAACTACAGGTGCATGCTACATGCCTGGCTAATTTTTGATTTATTGTGGAGATGAGGTCTTGTCAAATTGCCCGGGCTGGTCTCAAACCTTCAGGCTCAGGCAGTCCACTCACTTCAGGCTCCCAAAGTGCTGGGATAACAGGCTGAGCCACTGAGCCCGGCCCCTAGTTTTTATTAAAGTCGAGGCTGTATTTTATCTGAATGACATCTAGAATTTCTTAAGTTCAGTTTGGTAAACTCTGAACTCCTACCACATGTATGTGCTAGGCCTGGGTTGCCTCTAGGGTCACCTTGAGGAGAAGCTGGGAGACAGATGGGTTGGTGGGTGTCTTCTGTGTACATAGATTGTGGGACTGAGGTGGGCACAGGTATGTGGGAGCCAGAGTGGGGCTTTTCAGCTTAGCCTGGCTAGAAGGGTCAGGTGGTGATGCCTGGGCTAGGTACTTACACATGGATGAGAGGGGTTGACTGAAAAACAAGGATTCTGACACCCAAACTAGGTTCTGTCAAATGGCAGAAGGGATGGGGCTGTCAGGCCTTTTGGGTACCACAGCAGAATGAGTAGAGCCTCTGGCCCCTGGCTGTGGAGGTGCATACCTTCTGGGTGGTTGCTTTCTCATTGCTTCATTTTGGGCTGACTTTAAAGGAAATCTAATGGTGGCAGGTAGACCAGGGCTAAGATAATCCAATGAGGTGTAATGACTGGAGGAAGCCCTGAATTTCTAGGGTGGTTAACAATATATATTGCACCAAGAACATGAACAGGTATCAGATTAAGAGAAGAAAATTCACCTGTAGTCCACTCCCTAGTCTTTGCATTTTTGTTTCTTTCCAGTTCATTTGACAACACTGGCATAAAGGCATAATTTTTATATGCTGTAGTTACCATCTTAGAGGGGCCACCATTTTTTATGCTGCTGCTTTTTGCATGTTACAAGCATACCCTATCCCTGCATTGTTGCTGTGTATCCCTTGTGATTGTGTCCAGTGACTGCATAAGTTCTGCAGTGTACAGATGACTATGTAGCCTCGCTCACCAAGTGTCATCTTGTGTTGGGGCCAGCTCTTGTTTGTTTACTGCAGAGTCCTTCTCTTGGATGCAGTCTCTCCATTTCTTGGAATCGCTGAAAAGGAGAAGTAGGTCTAGAGGGAGTTGGGGTGGCAATAGAGGGGGCTGGGAGCGTGCCCTGACCCAAAGTTCTCCCCTCAGGCACTGCTTCACTGGCAGCTACCCAGTCATCGAGCCCCTGCTCAAGTACTTTCCAAACATGTCTGTGGGCTTCACGGCAGTCCTGACATACTCCTCTGCCTGGGAGGCCCGGGAAGCTCTGAGACAGATCCCACTGGAGAGAATCATCGTGGAAACTGATGCTCCCTACTTCCTCCCTCGTCAGGTAGGGGTGTCTTCAGGCTGTGCTTAGACACCAAGGAGAGAGGGTGGGGAGGTGGGTGGTCACCCTTACAAGGTTGGCAGGGCCAGAGCCCCAGTGACTGCCAGGTCCCACCCTGGACTGTGTAGATGTTTCCTCGTTGTTGCTTTGCAGAACCAAAGGTCTAGGGGGCTGAGAAGCTGAAGGGTAACCACTCTCTTCCAGGCAGTGCAAAGCCCTACCCTGTAGAGGGTAGTCCAAGGAAGCGTGGGACCCTGCTCACCCAGAGCCCCCATGACTAGGACTCTCCCTGCACCTGCAGGTAAAGGGGTCTCTACAGGGCAGCCCCAAAGAGGTCCTTGCTGGGGAAGGGATAGGGAGGGAGTTTAGATTATGGCTGTGCACAGAAGACACAGTAATGTTATGAATGCTTGCTGTCTTCCAGGTTCCCAAAAGCCTTTGCCAGTATGCCCACCCAGGCCTGGCCTTGCATACAGTTCGAGAGATTGCCAGGGTCAAAGACCAGCCGCTCTCCCGCACCTTGGCCACCTTGCGTGAGAATACCAGTCGCCTCTACAATCTTTAAGCAGAGAGTGCACAGTCAGGAGTCTCCCAGAAAAGGTCATAAAATTCATACTATGTTTTTAAAAACTCAGGACAAGCAAGTCTTCTGCTGCATTTTCTTTATATAGAGAATGTAAACAGTGTGAGCATTTAGCCAGGTTTGTTTTGCTTGAACTTCATTTGGAACTTTTTTCTTTTCTCTTCCACCCTCCAGGGCGACCAGCGGCCTGACATTACACAGGCTGGGTTTGAACTCTGCCTGTGTCCCACATCGCGGATGTGTTTGGAGAACCCACTGGAATAGAGAAAACAGAACAGGGTGTTTTCCTTGAAACTTCTCCATAAGGCTTCAGATTATGGTTGGTGGGGTGGGTGTGGGATTAGGGGTAAGGGGAACTGCCCCTAATAGCAGCGAGGTTGTGCCACCTAGCCAAAATGCTCCAGGGTAGGCAGTGAAGAAGAAAAAGTGCGATATAAGGGTACAGTGAGTTTGCCAATCCAAGTCCTGTTCTCCGCAGCCTGTGTTTTTGAGCAGGCTGTGAATAAAGTCACCCTCCTACTCATCTAAGCACATGTGGGTGTGTAACTCAGTTCCTGGTTCTCAGTTCTAAAAAACCATCTCCCAAGTGGGAAATCTCTTGCGGGAAATTCACTGGAGACCTGCCTCAGAGGTTTATTTTCTTGCAACCAGTGAAGTCATCCTCCTTCCTTCCTTGGAGAACTCGGTGTGGCTGTCACTGTTCCGGTGTCAACTCCAGCATAAGCACATACGGAAGGACTTCAGCTGCTGTTCTCATTGGTTCCACTGCCATCAGTGTGGAAGTGTGCACAGAGCACTCATTGTCCATGGAAAGTCCTAACTGATGGAGATCCAGGACAGACGGGGGACACAAGGAAGAGGCCTTCTAGGGAACTTTTTGGGCTGCTGCTGGGGTGTGTCAAACTGACAAGGGTTCAGTCTGCAGTAGATGCTACCTGTTAATCTGGTGTCAGGGGACCCAGCTTCCCCTTACCAAAAATAATTCTTGGGTTTCACCTCATGTAACAGGCCCATGTGTGTCCCACCCAGGTTGAGATAAATCTATTTAATTCTTCAGAGCTCTGCTGGGGTGACTCAGCAGTGTTATATTGCCTATGCAGAACAAGCAGGCCTGGTGTCTATAAATGTACCAGTCCCTCTCCTGGGTGCTTCCCTTGCCTTTGCCTCTTATGTGTCCTGTCTTTCTCTGTGTTCTAGAAGTGAGAGCCTCTCCTTTGATTTTGAACAACTATATCATCTCAAGTTCTGAGCTCTACTCTGCCCCTGCTGGTGCCTTGTAAAGATACTCATTATAGGCCCTGGAGGCAATAATGGTCAAGGGTACATGTGAGGAGACTCTGCACTTTGTTTAAAAGGATCCTTCACCCTAACTGCAGTGAGAGAGATAAGCCACCCAGAGACCCTTGTCTGTTTCTTAAATTGTTAAATCTATCACTTCTGGTGGATTCTTCTAGGTGTTTTTGGAAGGTACATTTGAGCCTTGTAAGCTAAGATGGAATAGAATGGATTTACTGTTTCCTATCTGGGATTTCCATCTTGCCCTTGGTACACAAGTAACTGGCCTGGGAAGTAGGCCTTGATTCACTGTCTGTCTTCATGGAGCATCTGTGCTGTTAGGTTGTCTGTGCCTCAGATTTGCCCATGAGGGGGAATTGGGGACCTTGATCTGCTTGGAAGACTTGGGGAGACTGCTAAGTATATCAGAGTGCTTTATTGTCACCCAAGTGAACTGCAGCATAGCTATCTCCTCTACAGCAAGCCCTGTAAGTCAATACTGCCTACATGTGAAACCAACTAGCCCTGCGTCAGAGGATGAAAAGTGATGACTAGAGGATGACTTCGAGCCTGTGCAGCTCACGTGCCAAGGAAAAGCACAAGGTGCTATCTACTTTTCTTTCTAGGCTTTAGGATTATCATTTATGTGCTGTTACACAGTGAAACCTTACCTGTGCGGGTGTGAAAGCTGGCTGGCATTGTTTTTCATTCAGTTTTTTGGATGGCTGACTTAATGATTGCGTTTGCTGTGATGCTGGAATGTCCCTGTGTTTTTTCCTTTCTTTGGCCATCTTTTTCTGAAAATAAAGTGATGGGTCTTCTAGCCAACTCCCAGGGTGTCCATGTGTGTATAGATTGCTCTGAGTGATACGGTGGTTTAGTCAGGTTTTTGACCAGCTTTGTAACCCGATAATCCAAATATCTGGAGACTTTCTCGAGTATCTGTGTGCCTCTGTAAAATTAAACCACACACAAGAATATATGATACCCGCTTAAAAGTTCTGCCTTGGAGTGTTAACTTTCATTTTATAGCCTGGGAACTCAGAATTGCTTCTTAACCTTTGAAAAGTACATGGGTCCCTTCTTTTTTTGTTTCCAGAGCAAGGCTGTAGGAGGAAGACAAATCTAGTCCCTGGGGGTGTTGATGAATCAGTTGTGTCGTGGGCTTTGGACTGTGAACTCCTGACGCCTCTCTGTAAATTTTGGAGGAGATTTTGCTCGGCTGCTTGCAGTCAGTCCTCTGATTCTGCACTGAGGTGTTCTTGAACACAGGTGCATCTGCCAAAAAATAAACCTGCATGGAAAAAGGAAGGCTTTCTTCCAAGAATGCTCAACAACTTTGAAATCTCTGTTGCTGCCTCATCTTTTAGGCACAGTCATTGATTACGTATTTTCAGCATATTCCTTAACTGTGTCTCGGTACCTTCCTGGTCAAGTGCACAGTCAACTTTACCACATGGTGTTAGTCTGTGGCTGGTGATCTGCTCTCAGCTTTTCTGGTGTTTCCATCTTTCTTTCTGTATTACATTTGGAACCGGTACTAGTCATTTACTGTCAGCACTTCCATTTTTGCTTCATTCATTTTATAAAATGAGGGCAAATGGCCCCTGGAATATACAGTGTCGAACAAGTAAACTCTGTCAAAGATGATGGTTAGTGGCCGACCAGCCCTTGTCATGATCGCTGTAAATGTCCATTTGTCAGTGACATTTGAACCTGGATCCGGATTAAGAAGGATCATTTAGTGTAGAGGTGTCTTAGCTCTTCTGTTGGTGCACTCTCAAGAGAATTTCTGAGCACACCTGTAAGTGCATAATAAGTTAAACACATGCCGGGCATGGTGGCTTACACCTGTAATCCCAGCACTTTGGGAGGCAGAGGCAAGAGGATTACCTGAGTCCAGGGGTTCATGACCAGTGTGGGCAACTAGGCAAGATCTTGTCTCTACAATAAATCAAAAAATTAGCCGAGCATGGTGGCACACATTTGTAGTTCCAGCTACTTGGGGGGCTGAGGCTGAAGGATCCCCTGAGCCCAGCAGGTTGAGGCTGCGGTGGCCGTGAGCATGCCACTGCACTCCAGCCTGGGCACACGTGCTGTTATCTAACTGTAAAACACAAAGCAGAAGTTTTTTCATAAGGATAATTTTTTCTCTAGCAAATACTGCACTCCCCTTAAGGGTATTCACCCCACTTTCGAGACCCCTAAGTTAGTAATGTCATTAAACAATGCATGAAGAAGTAGGTTTAAGAAAGCTGACACAGGAATGATCTCCTCAAGGGTGTTCCCTAACCATTTCCTCTGATAAGTTTTGTCTCTGCCCATTGTTGACTTGAAATTGTCCTCACCCCACCACCAAGTTCATCCAATATATTATGAAGGAAAATGAAAAATAAAATCAGAAATTCCTGGGATCCTAGGCAGTAGGGCAGGGGAAGCAACACTGAGAGGTGGTAGAGTATGATGGAAAAAGCATGCACTACGGCTCTGGCAGTAAGTCTATGTGTTTGCTGTGTGACCATGAGAAAGTTACTTAATTTCTCAGAACTTTAGTTTTTCTTCTTTGCATGAAGTGAAATTACATTAACCTATATAAGTATTTTGCCTGGTGATCAAGAGGGACGCAGGAAGTGGTGGCCGTTGTAATAACTGAGTGCCTACTCTGTGCTAGGTGCTCTTGCGTGAGATACCCTATTCAGTTTTGTGGTGGGTGTTTTACATATGAGGAGCCTGAGAAATTCAGTATCTTGGTTTGGATGCCACAGCTGTTTTCAAATTCAGGTCTGAGACCAAAGCCCATAGCTTTGCACCACCCCTTGTTGCCTGGCACACCTGGTCCAGAGTGGGTGCTGTTTGTTTCTGAATAAATGACCTAAGTAAGTGGGGAGAATGCTGTGAGTACTTTGGAAGAGAAGTGTGTTCTGGTCCTCCTCGTGGGGAAAGCTTCAGGTGCCCAGCATTTGTCCAGGGTCTGGTATCCATCCTCTCCAGCCCCAATCAGTGAATGCTTATTCACCAGGTCAGGAGCTGGTTTCCGAGGCCACTGTGGCCATGCTGGGGCCTTGGAGGCCAATGAGAAGAAGGCAGTGGGCACGGTAGTGACAGTGAGGGTTGCAGCTTTACTAAGTGACATGGTTAAGCTCCAGGACAGTGTTGATCTCTACACACACTTGTGCCAGGTGCCTGGGGAGATGGGGGGCATCTATCTGGAAGCCAAGGGAGGCCATTTCCCTCTACTCTTTCTCGCCCTACTTCCCCTACTCTTCAGTACCTTAAAGTCTTTCTTTTTTTTTTTGAGTTGGAGTCTCACTTTGTTGCCCAGGCTGGAGTGCATTTGCACGCTTACAGCCACCCCAGCGATGAGCTGCTGGGCTCCGGCAATCCTTCTGCCTCAGCCTTTCAAGTAGCCGGAACTAGGCGTGCGCTACCATGACCAGCTAATTTCTGATTTATTGTGGAGACGAGGTCTCGCCAAGTTGCCTGGGCTGGTCTCGAACCCGCAGGTTCAGGCAGTTCACTTGCCTCAGCCTCCTAAAGTGCTGGGATTACAGGCTGAGCCACTGAGCCCAGGCTAAAGTGTTTTAATGATGACAAAATCTTTCCATCTGTGTTCTCACTGAATCTTACAGGCAGGTGCTTTCGGGAGCAAGGACAGTGAACTAAGGCATTGTGTGATCATATAGTCAGATATCTATAGTTGTCTTAGAGATGGAAGGGGTATGTGTGTGCACGTGTGTGTTGTCTACCCAAAGGACAGACACAGAGTTGACAACAGAGCTGGACTAAAGAGACTGAGGGAAGGTAGGTGAGAACAGATAGGACACTTGCATGTTTTCCCAGCTTTGTTGCAGATTCCACCTGGCCAGGTCTGAATCTTCTTGAGTTTTATGATAGTTAACACCTCTTCCATGGTAGGTAGAGCCGCTGATCCTGCAGTGTGCTGTGTTGCCTGAATAGGATCCAGTTTCTTCTCAGCCTTTTTACATAAGCCATTTAATAGCCTGGGAATCTTGTTAAAATGCAGATTCTGATTAATGAGTGGGCTGGGGTGCAGTCCAAGATTCTGGGTTTTTTTTTTTGTTTTGTGGGTTTTTTTTGAGTTGGAGTCTATTTCCATCGTCCAGGATGGAGTGCCATGGCATGCTCATGGCCACCCCAGCGTCGACCTGCTGGGCTCTGGTGATCCTTCTGCCTCAGCCTTCTAAGTAGCTGGAACCACAGGCGTGCGTTACCATGCCTGGCTTGTTTTTTAAAAATTTTATTGTAGAAACAAGGTCTCACCAAGTTGCCCGGGCTGGCCTCGAACCCACGGGCTCAGGCAGTCCACTCACCTCGGCTTCCCAAAGTGCTAGGATTACAGGTAGAGTCACCAAGCCTAGCCAAGATTCTGTATTTCTAAGAAGTTCCCAAATATGGTGTGTTCAGGGACCACACACAGTTCCTCCATGAGGAAGGACAGTTGGGTTTTGGTGTGCCTGCCACGTCTGATCAGTCCTAGTGCCATGAGTGCTAGGTGGCCAGAATTTTACTAAAGGAGACACTTGGCCCTTGGAGCCCTCTGTGATAGGGTTTTTCCAGGTTGTAGACATTACCCAGCTCTCTCTAGAGGGTTCCTTTCGTATTTCTAATAAGCGTTCAGATGTCTGCATTAGCAAGTGGGCAGTGCTTATTTTTGGTGCTCCTTGTTCTTTGCCTCCCCCGCTTAATAATGTGTCCCGTCCATCATCAGCACCCAGAAATCAGTTCACATGTCTACTATAAGATCATACTGATGCATGATCTTCCTCCCTGGAAGACTAGCATCTTAACTGGAATTAAGTTGTGAGACTCAAGGGTCAAGGCTCATTTCAGCTGTGAGCTGGAGATGAGAGAAGTGTTCAGGGACACCTACCTGGTATTGGTGAGGTAACCAAGGCCATGGCCAGCCTTGCCTCATGGGGCATCTGTTCTGCCAGGCCTTTTCAGTAGTGGGAGAGTAGGAAGGAGAGTATAGTTATGTCAACCCTGTCTAGCAGTGCCTAAGAGCCACAGTTTGGCACCTTGCTATGTCAACTTCAGATTCATTCTTTGGCATTTTTCCATCATTCTCTTGTTGACTGATCTTGAGTGGATGTTGGCTTTGATTATGTCGTCCGACGTTTCTTTGCCCTTGCTGACTGATAATATGCTGTCAATACAACTTTGCTGTCATTCTCTGATATTTAAAGGAACTGGTCTTTATTCTTCTTCTTTTCCTTCCTCTTTCACCTCATCCCACTCTTCCCTTCCATTCCCCCTTTCTTTTTTTTTTTTTTTTTGAATTGGCGTCTCACTCTGTCACCCAGGCTGAAGTGCAGTGGCACGCTCACAGCTACCACAGCCTTGACCTGCTGGGCTTAGGTGATCCTTCCGTCTCAGCCTTCCAAGTAGCTGGAACTACAGGCGTGTGCCATCATGCCCGGCTAATTATTTTTATTTATTGTAGAGTCAAGGTCTCACCAAGTTTCCCAGGCTGGTCTCAAACCCCTGGGCTCAGGTAATCCTCTCGCCTTGGCCGGCCAAAGTGCTGGGATTACAGGTGTGAGCCACCGTGTCTGGCTGTTCCCCCCTTTCTCTCCTCTTCTTCCTCTTCCTTAAGAAACCTCTTGTCGCCAGGCTTGGTGGCTCAGCCTATAATCCCGCGCTTTGGGAGGCTGAGGTGAGTGGATTGCCTGAGCCCGCGAGTTCGAGACCCGCCTGGGCAGCTTGGTGAGACCTCATCTCTACAATAAACCAAAAAATTAGCCGGGCGTGGTAACACGCACCTGTAGTTCCAGCTACTTGGAAGGCTGAGGCGGAAGAATCGCCTGAGCCCAGCAGGTCGAGGCTGCGGTGGCTGGGAGCGGCCACTGCACTCCAGTCTGGGCGACAGAGTGAGACTTCAACTCAAAAAAAAACAAACAAAAATAAAGAAACCTCTTGTCACACATTCAATAGAGTACATACATACAATGGCTTATTTGCTTGAATGAGTTGTTTCACTTTGATTTGCTAAGCATGCACACCAGCCTTGAGGCATGTCCCTTTTTCTCTTCTCACTGACCATAGACAAATAATTTTTTTTATTGATTTTTTTTTTTTTTTTTTTAGTGAAATGTGAAATTTTCCTCTTTGAAATAAATTCCCCTTTTGAACATTTGGCATATGGTTTGAACATTTATTCACCTCCTAAGATAGCACAGCAGTATTGGGAGTTGTTGCAGAGGCAAGCTGAAGAGCTCAGCCTGGGAGGAAAATCAGGAGGTGAGCCAGTCTTGTGGGTGATCACTTGTCAGTCGAGGCCTCTGAAAAGCAAGAGGTCAAGTCAAAATTCCAGGTCTACTGTCCTGCCAGTACCATGCAGGATGGCTTTTCTTCCACTGGGTTGATTCTGGCGATGGTATGTTATAATGGAGACGTAGGGGTGGGGTGGGGAGCATTGGCCCTGGAGTCAGAAGTAGGCATTTGAGTGTGGACTTTTGTGACCTTGGGCAAGGCACCTCATAGCTCCAAGTTTCGGCTTCCTCATCTGCACAGCAAGGTGAGTGCTACCGACCAGGGGTGGGAGGGGTCACCATGTAGGTGAGGACAGTGCCTTGCAGATGTGTGTGCTTCCAAAGGCAGGGCTTCTGCATAGTTAGGTTTAACTGGGACCCTGCTGATGATTAACGTACAGTTCTTGGAACATAGTATTCTTTGAATACAAAGGCTATGCTCATCCCCTTCTGAGCCATTCACAATATCAGCCCATCTGGCAGATACCTGGGAAAGAGGAATTAGAAACTCTTTGAGAGGCAGTGGTTGAGGAAGAAAATTTTTCTTATGTCACCCATAGGGTGGGCTCACATTTGGCACTCCAAGGAAACGGAATTAACCTGGCAAAGGCAAAGACTTACCTTTGGCCTCTTCCCAAAGAATGTCCTGAAGAAACTTGCCCAGGGCCTGGCTGTGCTGCTGGTACTGAGCCCCTGACAGCTTGACTCCAACATCAAAGGGGGCATTGAACTAGGAAGGAAGGCAGGGAGGACTCAGGAGGTGTCAGAACTTCCACACTCCATTTCCCAAAGGGGGCTCTGGCTCTCATGTTCTCTAGTAAGGGAGCATGACCCTGGCCCCAGCAAGTACCATGGGGTGACGACATCTCAGCCAGGTTCTGCTCCGCCTTCGTAGGCCCAGGTCTGACCTGCCCTCTCGCCATCTTGTGGATACTGTATTCTCATCCATGTGTCCTAGCCTTAGCCTCTAAGGGGGCTGCTGACAAAAGCTGGAGAGTCCCCTTGTTCAAGTTTACCTTCCTTGCGATTTTGAAGACAAATGGTGGTTGAATTGCCAGTGGTAGAACTTCAAGCCCTGGCACAGAGGTTTCTGGGGGGCAATAGGTCTGCCCAGCACACAGAGCACTAGCTGTCCCTCTTCTTCCTCCACATCTTCTTTCTCGTTTATTTTTTCTCTCCTCCCTCCCCCCCCGTTTTTTTTGAGTAGGGGTCTCACTTTCTTGCTCAGGCAGGAGTGCAGTGGCACACTCATGCCACCCCAGCGTGGACTCTGGGCTCCAGCGATCCTTCTGCCTCAGCCTTCCAAGTAGCTGGAACTACAGGCGCACGCTACCATGCCCGGCTAATTTTTGATTCATTGTAGAGACGAGGTCTTGCCAAGTTGCTCAGGCTGGTCTCAAACTCGCGGGCTCCCAAAGTGCTGGGATTACAGGCTGAGCCACCAAACCCAGCCTCTTCTCCCTTTTTTTTCTTTTCTAGATATTTTTCCTCTCAACTATGCTCCTTGTTCTTTGGGAAATCACGAAGAAGCTGACCTTTTCCTGGAAATATGCTCTGAACCAAGTCCTTTCTAATTTCCGCTGCATCCCCTTTACAGGGAGTGTGTCCCTGCCTTTTTTTTTTCTTGTAGGCATTCTCTGGGATGATTTATTGGCGCTCAAACCTTTGGGTAAATGGGAAAGAGCACTGTTTGCAACCACATCAGAGATGTTCTCTCCTTAAGAACAGAGGTCTCTGTTTCATTAGTAGCCACCTCAGTGCCTGACCATGTTGGTCACTGAGACGTCTGAATAAGTCAGTGAAGGGGACTTAGTGCTAGATGAGAGCCCTAGACCATCTGTTCCTCACAGCAGAAGCCCAGAGAGGTTGTATGGTTTTGCCAGAGGCCACGGAGGGAGTTGGTGGTCAATGCAGAACTCTTCACTCCATCAGCTCTGAAACGCTTATTTTATTTATTTATTTTTTTGAGTTGGAGTCTCACTTTGTCACCCAGACTGGAGTGCAATGGCACGTTCCCAGCCACCGCAGCCTCCACCTGCTGGGCTCTGGCGATCCTTCCACCTCAGCATTCCAAGTAGCCGGAACTACAGGCACGTACTACCACGCCTGGTTAATTTTTTTTATTTATTGTAGAGATGGGGATCTCGCCAAGTTGCCCAGGCAGGTCTCAAACCCATGGGCTCGGGCAATTCATTCACCTCGGCATCCCAAAGCACGGGATTACAGGCTGAGCCACCAAGCCTGGCCTGAAACCCTTATTAACAACACCTGGGGTTGGCTGGGCATCCTCAGTGCCTCCCCATGAGGCAGGTACCATCATTATCCCATTCTACTGATAAGGAAATGGGTTCAGAGAAGTTATTCACCCAACAAATAGCTGCTTGTTCCCTTTTGGAATTTGCTCCCTCCCCTTGTCTCGCTATGAAGGCTGAGTGAATGGAAAATGACTTGAGTTTTTTAGGGAACTTGGGCCTTCCGTTAGCTCTCTTTAGTAAAGACTTCTCTTCTTCCACCCCTGAGGTTAATGCAGGGTTGTCTGGTCACCTGACAGATGTCTTAGGAAACAACATGAGCACCAGCTAGAAATTGCTTGGCTGGTAAGCGCTGTGTGGTGGGGGCTGGTTGGGAGATGGGCTTCATGTGACTTGAAAAGTTCTCTTCTTGGCTTCAGTGGAACCATCTGTTCAGTAGGAGTGGGACTTGGTCTCAAAGGTCTTCTGTTCTGAAACTGGATCTTGGGAGGAAAGCATTTTTCAGTGGAAGCCCAGGATGGGAGGGATTCTGGTAGCCGGGCACATCCAGGCTCTGCAGTCCCAACACCTACTTGGCCCTTCATTCTTCTGGTTCTAGCTGAGGCAGTATGGGTCATGTCTTTGAAGGCCAGCTTTCACAGAAACTGGAAACTTCCCTTTATCCCAGCTCTACCTGAAGTCATCAGCCACCAGGACCTCTTCCCTGTCTGGGCCAGGAATGTTCCTCTGGCTGGGATGACTGTCCATGGAGCTGGCAATCTCACCAGGAAAGTTTCCTGGTTTTTTTTTTGTTTTTTTTTTGAGTTGGAGTCTCACTCTGTCGCCCAGACTGGAGTGCAGTGGCACGCTCCCGGTCACCGCAGCCTCGACCTGCTGGGCTCTGGCGATCCTTCCACCTCAGCCTTCCAAGTAGCTGGAACTATAGGTGCGCGCTACCACGCCCAGCAAATTTTTGATTTATTGTAGAGATGAGGTCTTGCCAACTTGCCCTGGCGGGTCTCGAACCCGCGGGCTCAGGCAATCCACTCACCTCAGCCTCCCAAAGCGAGGTCCTGTTTTTAGTGTAAGGATTTGCAGGACTTTCAGATGAGAATCCAGTGGGTTGAGGTGTGGAGGAAGGGTCACCCCCAGGCTCTGGTGAGAATGAGAGAGCACGGTTTGGGGGGCTTGAGGTTGGCTTTCATCTTTGCCTGGAGAAGAGGATGGTGAGTCGGAGGGAGGCCAAGATAGGCCATGCTTCGGCTATTCTCTATTCCACAGATAGGCCATGCTTTGGCTATTCTCTATTCCATAGGCCATGCTCTATTCCACAGAGTACACCACTGTGTGCTCTGTTTGCCAGACCAGTGAGGAGGAAGAGGGCTTGGGGTCTGGGTCAGCCCTGGCCTAGCGTCCCACCTCTGCCACTCACTGGCGGCAGTAATTGGCAAGTGAGTCCACGTCTCTGAACCTGTGTTCCTCGTCTATGAAATGGGGATAACAACATAGTCCTGCTCACTTCACAGGTGGATGTAAAGAGCCGGCGATATGTAATGAGAATAGGGCAGCTAGAGGTGAAATCACACATAGGCACCATGTGGAATAGCTATCATGACTGAGTCCTGCCCCAGGGGAATCCTGGCTTAGCTGCACACGCTGTCACCACCATTCCCTGAACTACAGTAACCTTTCAGGAAGGTTACAAAGATAACCCTGCGAAACCCCTTAACTCCCTTCTCCCACTTCTCGCAGTGCCTCCGAACTTTCCCTGGCCCAACGCAAGGTTTGTCAGAGCAAAAATCCACCTGAAGTGCCCCTCCTTGTCTACAGGTGAGGCCAGCAAGTGCTGGTGCCAGAGCCTGGCGAGCAGCCAGCTTACCTGTCCAGGGCTCCCTGTCTAAGCAGTCCACTCCCGAGTTCAGGCCCTGGAAGCCCCCAAGTCAAAATGTTTTCTGCAGAGAAACATCTTCACTCTATGACTCTCTGACTGCTCCTTCTGGGTTAATTCCTGTTTTGGCACCCTACCTGCTGGTTGCCTTTGAAATCACCTGGTGTCTCTAGTGCCCTTCCCTCTGTCTGCGACTCCTGACATTCCTGTTTTGTTGTAGCAAAGAGACTTCTCCCAAACATTTTTCTCTTAATGGGCAGAGGCCTCATAGAGCCCAGGGCAGAGCTCAACTGTTGCATTACTATTTTCTAATTCCAAGTAGCTTGTAGACGGTCCCTGTTCACAGCCATCTCTCCCTGCCCTCCCTCTCCCTTCACCACCACAGAAGCACACAACTGCAGAGGTACTGACCCGGATCTCCAGTTCATCCTCAGCCCCTTCCACCTGTCTTCCTTCTTCTGGGCGGAGCCAGCCTTCCAAAGCTCTGGGCTGCAGTTTGGCTGGTGGCTTCTTGGACTCCTTTCTCTGCTGGAAAGGGGAGGTGTTCTCTTTAGGACCCAAAGTCCCCATCCTTCCAGGAACAGAGTGAGGTCAGACCCAAAGTCCTCCTTCATGCTCTGGGAGAAGGCTGAAGCCCAGAGGGGTTGAGTCGCTGCCCCAGGTCACATAATTAGTTGCTAAGTGGCAGGGCTGTGACAAGACACCCCAATTTTTGAGTCGGAGTCTCACTCTGTTGCCCAGGCTGGAGTGCAGCCTCGACCTGCTGAACTTAGGGGATCCTTCTGTTTCAGCCCTCCAAGTAGCTGGAACTACAGGCATGCCACCATGTCCAGTTATTATTTTTTTAAATTTATTGTAGAGACAAAGTCTTGCCATGTTACCCAGGCTGGTCTTGAACCCCTGGACTCAGGCAGTCCTCTTGCCTCTGCCTCCCAAAGTGCTGGGATTACAGACGTGAGCCACTGCACCCGGCAGTATGTGGGGCTTTGTGTGAAGAGTCTCACCTGGGCTTTCTGGTGTTCAGGGCTCAGGAAGCTGGAGCCTGCCATGGCTACGTCCATCCAGAGCATGCTGAGGAGTAACAGGCTGCAGACAGTCCCCAGGGAGAGCATGGCCTCAGCTGGGTTGGGCACAGATGGGCCTGGGGGAGAGAGGGTCTCCAGGCAGTCTGCCTCATCTCCTCCATGTGCCTCAGAGTTTGCTCAGGTAGGAGACCAGCAGACAGGGTGAGGGGGCTTCATGACCTGGGTCGTGGTGGCTGAGTACAGAGGGGCTCCCCTCTCCGCACCTCTCCAAGGTGAAAGAAAACGGAAGGATGTGTTTGGCTTTTCCAAGACTGTTCAGGACAGAATACGTGGCAGTAGGACTTGATGTGGGGGTTTGGGGCATCGGCCCCATGTCATGCGTTTCAGCCCTGAGGAACTTGTGCCAAGTGTTTAGACAAGGGATAATGAAGCTGAACCAGCAAAGGCCCCAGAGGACATGTGTGGCGTCAGCTCCTAAACCAAGCTTAGTGTCTAACAGCCGGACTGACCTAGGTTGTCCCTCATCCCCTTCGTTTAGATGGGCCCCAAGAAGTTGAGTGAACAGCCAGCAGTCGCAAGGTAAGTGAAACCCATAAACACACACACACAGAGGGTGCCTACCTGGTATTCCTGGCGGAGCTGGTGTCCGGTGGCTGTCTGGTCCCTATATAGGAAGGCTGGTGTTTGTTTTAAACAAGCAACCCCATCTCAGAGACAGCCTGGCTTCCGTGGGGCTGATTCACATTCCTTGGGAACTAAAAACGTTCGTGTCCTCTGGGTAGAAATCAACAGTGGAGGTCAAATGCCCTGAGAGATTGCTGGGTTGGCTGGGGTGATGCATCTGCTCCAGTTGTTCCTGGAAAACAGCAGGGAGGTGCCCCAAGTGAGTGTGTCTCCAGTGTAGGTGGGTGGGAGGAGAGCAGCTCTGAGGTCTGAGCCTGGCTTCGTGCCCTATGGCCTTGGCTTCCCCTTTCTCCCAGGGTAAAAGAGATGGTTGATACCAGAAGATCTCCAAGGCTCCTCCCACCCTGGTACCCTGTTTCTGTGACCTGATGCTGGTCTGGCTTCCACAACCCTCTGGAGCACACTGGGAGGCAGGCTCATGTGATCCCCACAGCCCCTGGGAGGAGAGTCCCTTTTCACAGATGAGCAAACAGATGGGAGGTGCAGTAGCTCATGCTGTCCCCTCCAAGGAGCAGAGGTAAAGGTCATTCCAAACAGTGGCCACACTCTAGTCATTTCTTCTGGGTGCTACAGATGCCTGTGCTAGGCCTGGTGTTTCTTGACATGGCAGCTTGCCTTACCTTCCCCTGGTTTCATGGATGCCTGTTGTGAGAGGGACACAGAACAGATCTTCTGGAGGCAGAAGACCTGCGCCTCATCCCAGCATAGGTCTTCACTAGCTGACCGGACTGGGCTTAGGCAGAACATGAATCATCTCCCTTGCTTTAGGGCTTGCCCTCAGAGTCCTTTAAGGGTGAGATGGGGTGATGGGTGTGAAAGCTTATTAGAACCTGTGAAGTATCCTACAGCTGACAACTCTTACACCAGGTCCACAGGACTTGCAAGCTAGGTCATTGCCTCAAATTTCTATCAGCCCTAGGGATTCTTCACTTTCTGGAGTACATCTAGTTGGATGCTCCCTACACAGCATTCCTAGCAGTTCACAGGAGGAATTCACCTCAGTGGGGGTCTAGGCTGGGATATTGGGACAGACTCCCCCGAGGAGGTGTGTGGTGGGCTTGGTGCAGGGCTTTGAAGGTAGGGCACCCTGGCAAGCAGAGGGATGAGGAGAAGGGAGGGGAAGGTGTGGGCAGAATATAGTGGGGCAGTAAGGAGAAGGCTGGGGACATGGAGGAGGGTGGCAATGGGACTCCTGGCGAAAGGGCTAAAAGGTGCGTTGGGTCAGGTGATGGACAACCTTGGAAGCTGCCAGCCCAGGAAGTCTGGACTTTATATGCAGGAGGAAGGCCATTGAAGGGTCTTGATCAGAAGAGAGCTGGTCCATAGAATTAATGAAAGAGTTGGAAAGACTCTAAAGCCCTGGGAGTCTGAACCCTTTATTTCACTGGAAGAAAAACAACACACTTCCCCCAGAGCCATGCAGCCATCAGGTTCAATGCCAGCGCTCCCACCCAGGCTTCTTGATTCCTAGTACAGTGTTCTTTCTGTTGTGCCATCTGCCTCCATAATGAACGTGGTGTTCCAGGAGTCTCAGCCAGCTTGGAGAAGGATGGAAATGGGGCAGGATGTCCAGTTAGGAAGACATTGAGGCAGTGGGACAGTTGGTCAACAGATGACCACTCAAAAGATCAACTTCAGGGTGGACTGGCTCCTTGTAGAAACTCTCGGGACCGTGGAGACACAGGCTGGCTCGACTGAATCCTGTCATGTGGAGGATTGAATACCTCCTGTTGAAAACAGGTCACCCACCTGCTCACTGTGGTAGCTGAAATCCTACCTTCTGCCCCAGAAGGATGTTACTAGGGGACCTTCACAGCCCTGCTAGCCGCCTGAGTGTGGGCCTCCTGGGGCCCTGGGGCCCATGGGGTGAAGGTGAGGGAGAGGGTAGAGAGAAATCTGGAGCCCTCAGGGAAGACTGGAACCCGAACAGCCACCAACCCCTCCCCCACCCAAAACACCCCAAAATAGAAAAACCCCAACTATGGTGACCAGGCACGTACTGAGACATGAAGCCTCTACTTATTGCTGACCCTGGAGGCCTTTGGAGGCAGGAGCTGCCAATGTTGATCTTAGATAACACCACTGGCAAATAAACACCCACTGCTCACTGCTATCTTTGGGGAGCTGAATGTTGCCTGGGAGTTGGAAACCCCCCTAACCACATACCACAGAGTCGAGGAAGGAAGATCTGATGGCTGTAGGAACCACTGAGGGAGGAGGCACCCAGAAAGCACCTCACAGTTGTAGAAGGGAAATGGATGTGGGTTGGAAAACATGTGTTGGAATCAGGATGAGTTTGGAGGAAGACTGAGGGCCTGGGAAAGAACTGGCTTATTTTCCTCCTCATTCTCTTCAAGTCTGGATATAACCAAGAGCATTTGGCAACTCCCTGATGGTGGGGATGAAACCCTGTTCTTTCTCTTGGGACTCGGCAGGGGCTCAGTGAGCATGTTTCCTCCGTGGCTGGTGGCTTCCCACTGCTGGTCTCTAGAGGGCCTGTCTTACTGAATGCACAAGGATGATTCCGCATTATGAACTAATTGCTATATATAAAGGCGCTGAGAACAAATTATCGTTATACACTTTCCCCTATAATTGTATTTGTACTGGTAATTCTTTGGTTGAGCACTTTTCTTCATCATTTTGGCTAAACATCAGTCTGAAAGAGTCAGGTTCTAGGGTTGTGGAAAGAGGCTTTATTCTTTTGGACAGGGCTTTTTAGTGTGGTCTCTTTTTTCTCTTAGTTTTGGTTTTAGTAACTTCTAGATTCGCATTTTCCAACAAAAATATACAGGTATACCTCAGAAATACTGCAGGTTCAGTTCTAAACTACAGGAATAAAACGAATCACACTAAGTTTTTGGTATCTCAGTGTATATGAAAGTTATGTCTATACTATGCAGTAGTCTTACATGTGCAACAGCATTATGTCTAAAAAAACAATGTATAGGCCGGGCTCAGTGGCTCAGCCTGTAATCCCAGCGCTTTGGGAGGCCAAGGTGAATGGATTGCCTGAGCCTGCAGGTTCGAGACCCACCTGGGCAACTTGGTGAGACCTCATCTGTACAATAAATCAAAAAATTAGCAGGGCGTGGTAGCGCACGCCTGTAGTTCCAGCTACTTGGAAGGCTGAGGCGGAAGGATCGCCGGAGCCCAGCAGGTCGAGGCTGCAGTGGCTGGGAGCAGCCACTGCACTCCAGTCTGGGTGACAGAGTGAGACTCCAACTCAAAAAAAAAAAAAATGTACATACCTTAATTAAAAATACTGCCACAAAGCGCTAATGATCCCCTGAGCCTTCAGGAACCGTCACCTTTGTGCTGGTAGAGGGTCTCGCCTCCAGGTTGATGGCTGCTGACTGACCAGGGTGGTGGTTCCTGAAGGCTGGGCTGTGGCAATTTCTGCAAATAACACAACAATGATATCTTTTCATGAAAGATTTCTCTGTAGCACATGATGCTGTTTGACAGCACTTTACCCACAGAACCTTCCAAATTAGTGTCAATCCTCTGGAACCCTGCTGTTGCCTTATCGACTAAGCTTATGGGCCACTCCAGGTCATCTGTCACCACTCCAACATGGTTCACGGCATCTCCACCAGGAGTAGATCCCACCTCAAGAACCCACTTTCTCTGCTCACCCGCAAGAAGCAACTCCTCGCCCATTCAAGTTTGATCACAAGAGTGCAGCAGCTCAGTCACATCTCCAGTCTCCACTTCGAGATCACCTCTTGCTGTTCCCACCACATCTGCCCCAACTTCCTGCGCCGAAGTCTGGAGCCCCTCAAAGGCATCCACGAGGGCTGCAATCGCCCTCTTCCAAGCTCCTGTTCATGTTGCTGTTTTGACCTCCTCCCGTGAATCACGAATGCTCTTAATGGTGGCTCCCTTCCAGAAGGTGTTCAGTTTACCTTGCCCAGCTCCATCAGAGGAATCACTGCCCATGGCAGCTATGGTCTTACAAAATGTAGTCCTTAAGTAATTAGACTTGAAGGTCCAAATGACCCCTGATCCACGGGCTGCAGAATGGGTGTCATGTCAGCAGGCATGAAAACAACACTCATCTCCTTGTCTGTTTCCATCAGCGTTCTTGGATGACCAGGTGCGCTGTCAGCGAGCAGTAATATTTTGAAAGGAGTCCTTTTTTCTGAGCAGTAGGTCTCAATATTTAAGCGGGCTTAAAATATTCAGTAGACCGTGCTGTCAACAGATGTGCTGTCATCCAGGCTTTGTTGTTCCATTTATAGAGCACAGGCAGGGTGGATTTAGCCTAATTTTGAGGGCCCTGGGATTTTTAGACTGGCCCATGAGCCCTGGCTTCGACTTAAAGTCGGCAGCTGCATCAGCCCCTCACAAGAGGGTCAGCCTTGTCCTTTGAAGCTTTGAAGCCAGGCGTTGACTTCTCTCTAGCTAGGACAGTCCTAGCTGGCCTCTTCTTCCAGGAGAAGGCTGTTTCATCTGCACTGGACGTCTGCTGGCTAGTGCAGCCTCTGTCTTCAGTGATCTTGGCTAGCTCTTGTGGACGACTTGCTGCAGCTTCTCCGTCTGCACTTGCTGCTTCACCTTGCACTTGTGTGTTCCGGAAATAGCTTCCTAAACCTCACGAGCCACCTCTGCTAGCTTCCAACTTTTCTTCTGCACCTTCCTTGCCTCTCTCGGCCTTCACAGAACTGGAGAGAGTTGGGCCTTGCTCCGGATTAGGCTTTGGCTTAAGGGAATGTTGTGCCTGGCTTGATCTTCTATCCAGACCACTGGAACTTTCTCCATTATCAGCAATAAGGCTTTTTTGCTTTCCTATCATTTGTATGTTCACTGGAGTAGCACTTTTAATTTCCTTTAGGAACTTTTTTTTTTTTTAGTCAAGAGTCTTACTCTGTCACCTAGGCTGGAGTGCAGTGGGTGAGCCCGGCTCAATGTGCCTTTAATCCTGGGCCCAAGCAATCCTCCCACCTCTGTCTCCCGAGTAGCTGGGACTACAGTCATGCACCACCATGCCTGGCTATTTTTTTTATTTTTTGTAGAGATGAGGTCTCACTATATTGTCCTCCTGTCTGGTCTTGAACCCCTGGTCTAAGCAGTTCTCCCACCTTGGTCTCCCAAAGTTCTAGGATTGCAGGCATGAGCCACTGTACCCGGCCAATTTCCTTGAAGAACTTTTTCTTTACATTCATAATTTCACTAACTATTTGGCGCAAGAGGCCTAGTTGTTGGCCTGTCCTGGCTTTCAACATGTCTTCCTCACTAAGCTTAATCATTTCTAGCTTTTGCTGTAAGGTGATAGCTGTGCAACTTTCTTTCACTTGAACACTTAAAAGCCATCATAGTTCCAATTAAGCTGATTCAAGGCCACTGTTGGGTTATTAACTGGACTAATTTCAATATTGTTGTGTGTCAGGGAATGGGGAGACCCATGGATAGGAGGGGGGTGGAGGAATGTCTGGTGAGTGAAGCAGTCAGACGACAGCGTTTATTGTGTGCTTAACAGATGTAATAATCATGAAAAGTTTTGAAATATTGCGAGAATTACCAAAAATGTAACAGAAACATGAAATGAGCACGTGCTATTGGAAAATGATGCCGACAGCTCTGCTTGATGCTGGGTTGCCACAGACCTTAAATTCGTGAGACATGCAGGACCTGCGAGCACGGTGAGATGAAGTGGGCCTGCGATGATAGCCTAGAATAAAAGCTCATGTAATTGTAAATGTCCCAAGAGCCACAATGAAAATGCAAAAAGAAATCATTTTAGTACTATATTTTGTTTAACCTAGTATATTCAAAATATTATCAGCTCAAATGTAATCAACAAAAAATATTAATGAAATACTTGATTTTTAAAAATATACTTAAGCCTTTGCAATCCAGTGTGTATTTTAGTTTATTCTTGTGGCACATTTCAATTCAGACTAACCACATTTCTTTTTCTTTCTTTTCTTTTCTTTTTTTTAAAGAGAAGTTGTTAATAAAACAAGAAAGGTTTGGGGTGGGGGGCAAACAAATGAAAGGCTCATTATGGTGTCTGTGTCAGCCCCAAAAGGCCTGCGTCTCAGTTGCTGTCACTGTCAGCTTTTTTTTTTTTTTAAAGAGAAGTTTTTTTTTGAGTCGGAGTCTCCCTCTATCACCTAGGCTGGAGTGCAGTGGTCGGCTCATGGCCACTGCAGCCTCGGCCTGCTGGGCTCCGGCGATCCTTCCGCCTCAGCCTTCCAAGTAGCCGGAACTACAGGCGCGCACTACCACGCCCGGCTAATTTTTTTGATTTATTGTAGAGATGAGGTCTAGCCAAGTTGCCCAGGCAGGTCTCGAACCCGTGGGCTCAGGCAATTCACTCACCTCAGCCTCCCAAATGTGCGGAATTACAGGCTGAGCCACCGAGCCCGGCTAGCTTTTTTTTTTTTTTAAGAGAAGTTTTTTTTTGAGTCGGAGTCTCCCTCTGTTGCCTAGGCTGGAGTGCAGTGATCGGCTCATGGCCACCGTAGCCTCGACCTGCTGGGCTCAGGTGATTCTTCAGCCTCAGCCTTCCAAGTAGCAGGAACCACAGGTGCATGCCACCACGCCCAGCTAATTTTTTGATTTGTTGTAAAGACAAGGTCTTGCCAAGTTGCCCAGGCTGGTCTTGAAGCCCTGGGCTCAGGCAGTCCTCTCACCACCACTTCTCAAAGTGCTGGGCTTACACATGTGAGCCACCGCACCTGGCCAGACTAGCCACATTTCAAATGCTCAGTAGCTATATATGGCTCATGGCTCCAGTTCTAGACCATGTTGTTCTAGTCATGAGTGTCATTCTTAAGTCTTCCCTAACCTTAGCCGTACGCTCTCTCATCCTCCTGTCCATGCCAGGTGTCCGGGGCTTCCTTGGTCTCCCGCCATCTTGCGGCCCCAACAGTTTGCCCCCTTTTTATGTCCAATCTGTCTCTCTCCAATGGCTTCTGCTTTCAGCCTTGAAACATATCCAGGTCCCGAATCCTAGAAAGTCTGTTGAGTGCTGATCCCACCTTTCCCTCATGTTGCCATCTCCAAGCTTCATTTCCTTTCCCTTTCCCTACGTCCTCTTCTTGACGGCATCCCGTTCCCTCGAAACTCTTGAACTTGACTCTCATCCCCCCCACCACCCGCTGAAGCTGTTCTTACAAAGTTGCTGATAATCCAGCCTTTTAGTCTAGGAGCCACTGAGGGCCACAGGATTCCAGGGTTGGGTGAGGTCTTCAGGGTCATCTAATCTCAGTTGCTGGGTGGTGGGTTGCATTGGATTCACGGGGAAAGTTTATTGTAAGAATGCAGGGGTTTTCTGGCTGGGCATGTTGGCTCACGCCTGTAATCTCGCCTCTGAGGCAGAGGTGGGAGGATCGCTTGAGCCCAGGAGTTCGAGACCAGCTTGGGCAACACAATGAGACATCATCTCTACAAAAAAAAAATTAGCCAGGTGTGGTGGTGCATGTCTGTAGACCCAGCTACTTGGGAGGCTGAGGTAGGAGGATCGCCTGAGCCCAGGAGGTCAAGGCTGTGGTGAGCCGGAATGCACCACTGCACTCTAACCTGAGCAGCAGAGTGGGACTCTAACTCAAAAAAATAATAATAATGCAAATTTGTTTTGTTTTGAGTCGGGGTCTCACTCTTGCCCAGGCTGGAGTGCAGTGGCATGATCTGGCTTACCACAGCCTTGGCCTCCTGTGCTCAGGCGATCCTCCCTTCTCAACCTCCCAAGTAGCTGGGACCACAGGTGTGTATCACCACACCCAGCTAATTTATTTATTTATTTATTTATTGTAGAGACGAGGTCTCACTATGTTGCCTAGGCAGGTTTTGAACTCCTGGGCTCAAGCAATCCTCCTACTTCAGCCTCTCAAAGTGCTGGGATTACAGGTGTGGGCCACTCTGCCCAGCCAAGAATGCAGATTTTTAAAACCTCATCCAGTAGGGCTGGAGTGGAGCCCCAGCATCTATGTTTAAACAAGTATCTGAGGTGATTCTTTTCTAATTATAAAATGTGTGCTTCCTGCAGAAAATATGAACATATGGATGATACACACACATACTCTCTCTCTCTGAATACTCCTGACTCAGTTTCTACTAATGTTAACATCTTATGTAACCATGGTATATTTACCAAAACAAAAACAGCAACATTGGCACATCACTGCAGTCTTTATTTAATGTCACCGGTTTTTCCATTGCCCCATCTGTCCTCTGTTCCTTTTTCCCTTGTTTTCATGCCTACGTTTAGAGTGTTTTTGATGATGCCATGGTGTCTTCACCGTTGGCTTATTAGCTATACCGCACTGTTTTGTTCCCTTAGAGGTTGCTCTAGGGTCTCGCCATGTTGCCCGGGCTGGTCTCGAATCCCTAAGCTCAGGAAGTCCTCTCACCTCTGTCTCCCAAGGTGCTGGGATTACAGGTGTGAGCCACTGCACCCAGCATAATGCACTTTAAATAGTATTTTTAGAGATATTGAAGAAATAAA
This sequence comes from Tarsius wallacei, assembly GCA_963574415.1. NCBI lineage: Eukaryota > Metazoa > Chordata > Mammalia > Primates > Tarsiidae > Tarsius > Tarsius wallacei. The sequence goes on from CAUYQG010269068.1 coordinate 56,053, forward strand.
GAAACAGTCTCATATTTACTCAGATGTTTACTATGAAGGTGTTTCTTATGCCTTGGTGTAGGTCCAGATTTGCAGCCGGTATTATTCTCCTTCTACCTGAAGGAGACTTCCTTTTGACATTTCCTGTAATGCAGTTCTGCTGGTAATCAATTTTTTTCAGCATTTGTTTGAAAATTCTTTATTTTACCTTCATTTAAAAAAGTATTTTCACGCTGGGTGCAGCGGCTCACACCTATAATCCCAGCACTTTGGGAGGCCAATGTGAGAAGTTTGCCTTCGCCCATGGGGTTAAGCCCAGTCTGGACAACTCTTGGCAAGACCTCATCTCTATAATAAATCAAAAAACATTAGCCAGGTATGGTGGCGCATGCCTGTAGTTCCAGCTACTTGGAAGGCTGAGGCGGAAGGATCGCCTGAACCCAGCACTCCACTGGAGCAACACTGCACTCCAGCCTGAGTGACAGAGTAAGACTCAAACTAAAAAAAAGACAAAAAAACACATATATTTTCACAATATTTAACTAAAGAGGTGAAAGACCTCTACAAGGAGAACTATAAATCACTGTTGAAATAAAGCACAGAGGACACAAACAAAGGGGGAAACATCCCATGCTCATAGAATGGAAGAATCAACACTATTTTAATGACCATACTACCTAAAGTAATCTACAGATTCAATGCAATCCCTATCAAACTACCAACATTATTTTTCACAGAATTAGAAAAAACAATCCTAAAATTCACATGGAACCAAAAAAGAGCCTGTATAGCCAGGACAATCCTAAGAGGAAAAAACAAAACAAAACAAAACACAAAGCCAGAGGTATTGCATTACCCCCAACTTCAAATTATACTACAAAGCTGTAGTAACCAAAACAACATGGCATTGGGACATGAGCCAATACATGGACCAATGGAATAGAATACAGAATTCAGAAATAAACCCAAGTATCTACAACCAACTGATCTTTGAAAAAGCTGACAAAAACATACAATGGGGAAAGGCCACCTTATTCAACAAATGGTGCCGAGGAAATGGAATCTCTTAACTTGTACCATTTACAAAAATTAACTCAAGATGTATTAAAGACCAATATGCCAGGGCCAGGTGCAGTGGCTCACACCTGTAATCCCAGCAGTTTGAGAGACTGAGGCAGGAGGACTGCTTGAGCTCAAGAGTTCAAGACCAGCCTAGGCAGCAAAGTGAGACCTTGTCTCTACAAGAAAATTTAAAAAGGAATTAGTGGGGCAAGGCGGTGCATGCCTGTAGTCCCAGCTACTCAGGAGGCACAGACAGAAGGATCACCTGAGCCCAGGAGGTCAAGGCTGTGGTGAACTGTGATCATGCCACTGCCCCCCTAACCTGGGCAACAGAATAAAATCCTGACACACACATACACACAATAAATTATATTAAAAATATTTTCATTAGGTATATAAAATTCTAGGCTTTTAAAAAAATTTCAGCGCGTTATGGTTTTGTTTTTTTGAGTAGGAGTCTCCCTTTGCCATCCAGGCTGGAGTGCAGTGGTACGCTGCCGGCCACCGCAGCCTTGACCTGCTGGGCTCAGGCGATCCTTCCTCCTCAGCCTTCCAAGTAGCTGGAACGACAGATGCGCATCACCACACCTAGCTAATTTTCTGATTTACTATAGAGTCGAGGTCTCACCAAGTTGCCCAGGCTGGTCACGAACCTGTGGGCTCAGGCAATCCTCTCACCTCGGCCTCCCAAAGTGCTGGGATTACAGGCTTATTGAGCCACTGTGCCCGGCCTTATTTCAGCGCTTTAAAGATGCTAATTTTCTTTTCTTTTTTTTTCCTGCAAAACCCCCACTTTATTTCAACCTTCATCCAAAAATGTAAAAGCGTTTAAAACGTGTCGTTCTGGGCTGCAGACACCACCCCCAGTCCCCGCGCGCAGCGGGGGCGAGAGGGTCCGCACGGAGGCCCAGAGCCCCCCCACCCTAGAGAAAGGGACGCCCCAGAACTCCAGGCCCCTCCAGGAACCTCCTCGGAGACCTCCCTCGCGCCCCAAACCCTCCTCTTCGACAAAGAAAAAATCTTTAGACTTCGGGAAACCTGTCCGGGAACACGAGCAGGTGGCCACGGTGCAGCCGACAGACAAGAGCACACAAGGGGTCTTCGGCCCCCTGCCCCTCCCAGAGCCTGCAGGGCCCCCCAAGGCGGGCAGGCCGGGCTAGGGCCCCCCCGCCTTCTTCTTGGCGGGAGGGCCGGGACCCCATCCCGCCGCCGCCTCTTCCTGCTCTCCTCCTCCTGAGACGCCGGTGCCGACGGTCGCAGTCTGGTGGCGCCCGGGATGCGCGCGGCCGGAGCTGGACGTCGTCGGGGCTGAGCGGGGCTGGCAGGACAGCCTGACTGCAGCAGCCCGGGGGTCGTGGTCCCGCGCCGCAACCTCCACCACGTCGCCCTCGTGCTCGGCCCCCGGCGCGGCAGAGCTGGGGCGGGCGCGCGAGGGGTGGGTGGGCCCCAGAGCCCGCCCGCGTCGGAGGCCGGGTCCCAGGCCGGGGAGCCGCCGCCCGGGGCGCCGCCGGCGGGCCCCCGTGGAGCCGGGGCAGCGGGCGCCCGCGCCGCCCCGCCGCCCCGCCGCCCGCACCACGGCCAAGGTCCTCCTCCTCCAGCCGAGGCGAAGGGCGGGTGCGGCCGGAGAGCTCGCAGCCGGCGGGAGATCAGGGAGGGAGCCCGAGCGCCAAGATGTTCGTGTTCTTACGGCTTGCGGACTTACTGACGAGAAGTTGGCCGCCGTTCTTGTGTTTGCTTCTCTGTATATAATGTCTTTTCCGGCAGCTCTTATACTTTTTTAAAAAACCTAAACCATATTATGATGAATGTATGCATTTTCGTGTTTCTTCTGCTCGGGGCTGTCTTGGATCTAAACGGTTAGTGTCTTAATCCAGTTTGGAAATTTTGTCTGTTATTTACCCCTCTCCTCTTCCCTTACATCCTGAGAATCCCACTTACACATATTGTCCCACAGGCCACAGTTGCTTGCTTTTCTTTTTGAGTTGGAGTCTCACTCCGTCGCGCAGACTGGAGTGCAGTGGCACGCTCCTGGCCACCACAGCCTCCACCTGCTGGGCTCCGGCGATCCTTCTGCCTCAGCCTTCCAAGTAGCCGGAACTACTGGCGTGCATTTTTTTTTTTTTTTTTAAGAGATGAGGTCTTGCTATGTTGCCCAGGCTGGAATCCACCCACCTTGGTCACCCAAAGTGCTGGGATTACAGGCATGCGTCACCATGCCTAGCCTTGCTTGGTTCCTTATTTTCTAGTCCCTTTTCTGTGTCCTTTGGTTTGTATAGTTTCTATTCCTGTCTTCAAATTCACTGATCTTTTCTACTGCAGTGTTGAATCTGCTTTTACTTCCATCCAGGGTATTTTTTTGTCTCAGATATTACAATTTTCATTTCTAGAAATTCCACTTGCATCTTTTTTTGTATCTCTCATTTCTCTCATTATGTTCATTTTTGTCTACATAATTGATTATATTTATAATAGCTTTCAAAGCCTTTATCTGCTAATCCCATAGTGTCTATCATTTCTGGGTCTATTTCTATTAATTTTTTTCCTTCTCTGTTGTAATATTTCCCTGCTTCTTGCATGCCTGGTAATTTTGAATTTGATGCTGGACATTGTGAATTTTATGTCAAGTGTGGATTTTGTTGGATTTCTTTAAAGTGTGTTGTACTTTGATCAGGTACAGAGTAAAATGACTCGATTACTTTGACCCTTCAAGGCTTGTTTTTAAGGCCCAAAGTAGCCTTTACTCCAGAGCTTTCTTAGGACTCTACCCAATGACCTGTGTATTATGAAGTTATTCCATTCTGGTGTTGGAAGCACGAACTAGTCTTACCTGTATGTGAGCTCCAGGAATTGTCTGGTCTATTACTTTCTGACCATGTAGAATGTCATTCTTCATATACGCAGATCAGTATTTGGCCACAGACGGCAGGAGACCCTCCTGCAGACCTCAGGAGCCTGCTCTGTGCCGCTCCCTTCTCTCTCTGACTCCGCCCCTGAAGCTCTCTCTAGCTGCTTGGGTTTTCCTGAGCTCTGATCTGTCTTTCAACTCTGTGTGACCTCTGGACTCTGAAGTCTATCTCCCTACCCTTTGGTCCAGGAACTGCCTCCGGGCGGTGATTTGGAGCACTCGTGGTGCTAACCTGATTTGTTTTCCTTTTCCCAAACACTGCCTGTTGTCCTATGTCCAAGAGCAGTTGTTTCATGTGTTTTGTATGGTTCCCTGGCTGCTTATGGGGTAAGGAAAATTCTGTTAATGTTAATTCTTCCTGTGCACAAGTGGCTATCTCCCTAGTGTTTTGAGCTCACCTGTAAATGAAAGCCTGTGAATCTTGTTTCGTCAGTTGTTCTCATATTGAATGACTGAGTCTTCAGAATGGATATCTGGTGGCAATTTTTGGGTCCCCTGGCTTTTAGGATCATAAAACTCCCCTTTTTCTACACTTTGCTGATCCCACAGATGTGAAGGCTTTGGCCCAACTTCATGTTCTAGGGTGTGAGGGACCATCTTAATGAAAATATTGTCTGTGAGGTCTTTTTTCCTATGCTGGTTGTTGTTTTTGTGAAAGGTTTAAAAAACATTGTGGCTACTACTGCCGCCTTGCCCTAACCAGAACGCTATGCCTTTTAAATTTCCCTTATTATCTCATTTGGGTTTGGCAACTCTACCCTGGAAGATTAACACATGGTACTTCCACTTGTCTAGCCTGTTTTGCAGCAACTGATTTCAGAGACATGTTTAATGTGTTGCCACTCTAAGCATAAACTGCTATGGTTGTAATTTCATCTACACCGCCCCTCCCACCCTAACTAATCCTCAGCGGTGAGAGTTATAAATAGAGCACATGGCCAGGAACCCACTGATCTATCACCAACCACTGTGAGAATGGGAATAGTCCCTTCTCAGGATTCATCCAGTGACAGCAGCAGGCACAATAGGAAGCCCAGGCCCATCCTTGAGGAGCACAGACCCTATTAAGGAAGGCTGAGATGTCTGTATGGCTAACTGGAATTCAGTGTAGTCTGTGTACACTGAGAAGTGCATGCAAAGGTCCCTTCTTTTTTTTGAGTTGGAGTGTCTCACTCTGTCACCCAGACTGGAGTGCAGTGGCCGCTCCCGGCC
>CAUYQG010269071.1:0-10530 GCA_963574415.1 Tarsius wallacei
GTGGCTCAGCCTGTAATCCCGAGCCTTGGGAGGCTGAGGTGAGTGGATTGCCTGAGCCCACGGGTTCGAGACCCGCCTGGGCAACTTGGCGAGACCTCATCTCTACAATAAATCAAAAAATTAGCCGGGCGTGGTAGCGCATGCCTGTAGTTCCAGTTACTTAGAAGGCTGAGGCGGAAGGATCGCCGGAGCCCAGCGGGTCGAGGCTGCGGTGGCCGGGAGCGGCCACTGCCCTCCAGTCTGGGCGACAGAGTGAGACTCAAACTCAAAAAAAAAAAAAAGAACGTAGAAAATTATACAACTTCACTGAAAAACTGACTCAGCACTATAAAAAGAATATGTCTTCCAAAGTTAATCTAAAAGGTCTATCCTAATCATTGTCCCAATTAAATGTTTAATGAATCTTACAGTTTATCACAATATCTTATTCTAAACTTCATTAGAAATAAAAAAGCACAGAAATTTAAAAAGAATATTTTTAAATGATAGAAGTTTTCTCTATAGATATAAAACATCCTATAAAGAATTTAAATCATGTGACTTTGGCACAGAAATAAACATATAGATTCTAGAAAAGAATAAGACATAGACCCATCCCATAAGGGAATTTTTTAATATGAAAAAAGATGGCACTTCAAATCAATGGGGAATGTGAAATCTTTTAAAAATGGTGTTGTTACAAGTGTCTGTCATTGGGGAAAAAGATAAATATACTATCCCTCCTGTCATACACACACAAAAATTCCAAATGGGTGAGATATCTTAAAATTTATAGTAAAACTATAAAAGTACTTGAAGAAACTGTAATAGAGAATTTTCATATTCTTGATGTGGGAGTGCCTTCTTAACCAAGACAATGAACTCAGAAACCACCAAAAACTGGTGGATGAAATTCCCTAAGTAAAATTGGAAAATTTCTATATTATAAAAAAGAGCATAAGCAGAGTTACAAGATAAGCAAAACACTAAGGGGAAATTTATTCGGGACATGTTTCAGGCAAAGATTTATCATCCATAATATTTTTTAAATCTTAAAAACGGTAAGGAAATGACAAACATGTAACAAAAAAAAATAGGCAGAGGACATGAACAAGAGAAATCTAAATGGCCAGTAATTATATGAAAAAGCATCACCTCATTAGTAATTGTGAACATGATAATTTGATTGTTGCTACAATATTATTTTTTCTAAAACACTGTAAACATTTACTAATATCTTGATAGTTTGCAAAAGTATGGGGGAAATGAGACTCTTACACATTGTTAGTGACGGGATGCTGCTATAACCATTTTAAACAACAATTTGGCAGCAGTTATCAAAATTTTACATAAGTCAGACCCAGTAAATTCAATTTCTAATAATATTTCCTGCAGAATAATTACATATGTGCTCAAAGAAACATGGATGTTTTGTAAATTGCTTTCAAAAGTGAAAATCTGGAATCTACTATTTAGAAACTTCAACAAGGATTAAATAAATTATGGCACAACCATATAATGGAATACTGAAAAATTCTGTAGCTAATTAAAATACTGAAACAGAAATACATGTAATAGGATGAAAATAGCTCCCAGATACAATTTACAAAATCAGAAAAGATTATATTTTACACATATTTTCTTACCCTTCTTTGTCCTGTTTCCCTCACTACTTTATCAGTTTCCCCTGGAACAATTCCTTAATAAATCACTTGCACATAAATCCTCATCTCAAGGTCTGTTTCTAGGCCAATCAACATAAGATAGACTTCTATAGGAGTATGGCGACATAGAAGGAAAATCTCAACACTAATACTTCTGAGCCACTGAACAGATCCTGCACAAGATCTCGCCTCTTAAATGTCTGAGAAATTACATAGCAATTTATTAAAAAGCAATTATCTCTGGGAAATAGGGTTGAGGGAAGGAAACGGGGATTTTCATTTTTTTTACTCTACATACTTCTATATTGTCTGAATGTTTTACACTAAGCCTAAGTTCAAATATTTCAAGTGTAGTAAAAAAAAATTAAGAATTTATTGACTTTGTCATTTTATCTGCATAACAATCTCAAAACTGGGTTTGCGTTATTCTAGTAATACACAAAGCCTTCCCAAGGAGCATATGGGCACAAAAATACTTTTTAAAAATTAATTTCCAGGCCTTCAACTCAACTTTCATATGAGCTTTTATTTGAACTGATTATACTGACCTCTTTTCTGTCACTTCTCCTCTATCCTAAATATTACTACATTGCATTTTACTAGGGCATTAAAATCTCTGGGATGTCAAAAAAAGACTAATTAGAAATATTAGTATTGCTCTTGGGAAAGTAAATGAGCCTAATGACTAGGTAACAAATCCTTTAGCATGACAGGTAGTTTCCAGTTTTTTGTTTTCAACAAAGTGAAAGGAGTGCTTAATTTAGTTGTCAGTTAATATATCATTAAAATTTATTTTTGATGCTATATGACTATCTTATATTTGGCATATAATTCAGAAGGAGTTAAAGCTTAGCATTATGCCTTTAACAAGACTCTTTCTATTCTCATCTACTTGTTTATTTGAAGGTTTATCAGTACTTATATCTAGAAGAACAAACAATGGAAATAGCTTTGATGTTAAACTCTAGCTCTTTGTAACATTAACATTCATCCAGAAATATGAATGAATTAGAAAAAATTCCTAGTCATCTCATTTAATAATATTTTTGATAATTTTTTATTTTTGATAATTAATAATTATTTATCAAATTGTGTAAAATATTTCTAGTGTTTTCATTAATTGTATCCAAATAATTGTGCAGACAGCCCACTACAAAAGACATTTTTTAAACCTAAAGATTAATGATTATGAAAATTTTTTAAACTTAATTTCTATTTAAATATAAACTTTTAGAATGGAGAAACATAGGATAAAATCATATCAGCAAAGTGGAATAAAAATTCAATTTCTGATAAGGATGCGAGGTAATGCTTATGGAAATTAGGTCAACTGAGCTATTCCACAATATATACATATTTCAAAGAATGAAACTAGACCCTTATCACTAGCCATATGCAAAAATCAAATCAAAATGAATCAAAGACTTAAATGTAAGACCTAAAACTATAAAACTACCAAAAAAAATGGAGGAAATGCTTCAGGACATTGGTGTATGCAATGATTTTTTTGAGTAATACCTCAAAAGCACAGGCAACAAAAGCAACAATTTATAAATGGGATAAGATCAAGTTATAAAGCTTCTGCACAACAAAGAAAATAATCAGCAAAGTGAGGAGACAATCTACAGAATCAAAGAAAATATTTGCAAACTATCCATCCAATAAAAGTTTAATAACCAGAATGTGTAAAGACTGCAACTCAGTGGGAAAAAAACAACAAATGATTCAATTTTTAAAATGGGCAAAACATCTGAACAGACATTTCTCAAAAGAAAACATACAAATAGCCAAAAAAAATGTTTTTAAAAAGTCCAACATCACTAACATTAAAAAAATGAAAATCAAAACCACAATGGGGTATTATTTTACCCCAGTTAAAATGGCTGTCATCAAAAAGACAGAAAATAACAGATGCTGGTGAGGATATAGAGAAAGGAGAACACTAGTACACTGTTGGTGGGAATGTGAATTAGTACATCCACTATGGAAAACAACATGGAGGTTCTTCAATACACTAAAAATATATCTATCATATGACCCAGCAATCCCACTGCTAGTTATATATCCAAAAGAAAGGAAATCAGTAAACTGAAGAGCTATTTGCACTTTCATGTTTATTGCAGCACTATTCACGATAGCCAAGATATGGAATCAACCTAAGTGTCCACTGACAGATGAATGGATAAAGAAAAATGTGATATGTCTACACAGTGGGATATTATTCTGCCATTAAAAAATGAAATCCTGTCATTTGCAGCAACATTAATGGAACTGGGTGTCATTACGTTAAGTGAAATAAGCCAGACACAGAAAGACATATAACACATGTTCTTATTCAAATGTGGGAGATACAAAAGTAGCTCTCGTTATGATAGAGAGTAGGAGTGGCTACCAGAGGCTGGGAAGTGTAGAGGGGTGACGGGAAGTTGGTTAATGGGTACAAAAATACACTTAAATTGAAAGAGTAAGTTCTAATGTTCCATAGCACAGTAGGGCAACTATAGTTAGCAAGAATTTATGGTATATTTACAAAATAGCTGGAAAAAAATACTTGGAATGCTCCCAACACAAAAGATAAATATTTGAGATGATGCATATCCTAATTACCCTGATTTGATTATTACACGTTGTATATTTATATCAAAATATCACATGTACCCCATAAATATGTACAACTCTCATGTACCAACAAAAAATCATGTTCTACATGATACATTCTATTTTTATTTATCAATTTAAAAAAAGAGAAAATTGAAAAAATATGATTTTTCAAGAATAAAAGGAAACAGCAAAACTTCCTACTGTTGAAAAAATATTATACATTTATTTTTTAAATTGATAATGTTAGAATCAAATAACTATGGTACTTTGCATACTATGATATTACACCGGATATTTATGTTTATAAGAACAATGTAACAGTTTTATTTTTAACTGTGTAGCTAATGGTAGCAAGCAAATTTTTATTAAAGTAAGCACAATTCTATGTTCAGAGCAGTATTCCAGAAGGTGGGCCTTTTAGAGTTCCAATCGCTACAGAAATGAGGCCAGACTAAGAGACGTTTTGAAAGAGAGAGAGAATTCATCAAATTATTTTATTCAGTGCCAAGAAGGGAACAGTCTCTTCTAGAATGTGGACTCTACAGCTGACAGATTTTGGTACCAAGGTGACCCGGCTTAGCCATGTTTCAAGTAGCAGAAAGTAGCAGTAAAGGGGCAGGAAATAGCTGAACAGGTTAGGAAGAAATATCTTCAGAGAACATTCTGCTCTGGAAACAAGCAAGGGAGTCTGCTTTCTCTGGTCAATTAGCCATGACCTTTAGAATCTGCTTCTTGGAACTTGGCTGGTCTTCCATTGTGTGCTTTGAACCCACTCTTAATTTTGTTAACTTCTGAAAAGACTGTTATGCATATTTGGTAAAATTCCGAAATTTGAGAGTTTTTTTTTTAACATGCCTTTATTGTCTGTTAAATATTTATATTCAGAAACCCAAATAGACATTCCCATTGGAATCTAAAAATTGTCACACTAGTTCACTTGGTACCAAATTGAAAGAGTAAGTTTTAATGTTCTATAGCACAGTAGGGCAACTATAGTTAGCAAGAATTTATAGTATGATTTTTTATTGATGTATGAGAGTTGTACATATTTATGGGGTATATGTGATATTTTGATATAAACTTACAATGTGTAATAATTAAATCAGAGTAATTAGTATATACATCATCTCAAATATCTTTTCTTTCTGTTGGGAGCTTTCCAAGTATTTTTTTCCAGCTATTTTGTAAAATATGTAGTTCAATTGGTATCGAGTTCACTTGGTACTACTTGGTCCAAGTCTTGTCTGTTTTATACAGTGATGCATCCCTAACTATTAAAACAGTGTGTTGCACATAGTAGACATGTCTCTTTCTACTTCTTCCTTTGTCCAATGTTAGGTACAAAACTAGTGTATTAACATAAAAACCAACAACCAATAGAGAAATTTATTTCTGCTAACTGTTACCCAGAATGTTCAGAAATCAAATATATATTTTTAAAAACTTAGATCCACACAACAGCTTAGTTCTCTTTCATAATCACTAGCACTTACTGAGCACTTAATATGCACCAGGCACTGTGCTAAGCACTTTACAAACAATAACATGCGAATCCTTTTAACAACTTTACACAGTAGGTACTATTTTAATACCGTTTTGCAGATGATAAAACTTGAACACAAAGCTGTTGAGTAACTTGATCCAAGTCACACAGCATTAAATCCTAGCACATCAAATGGTGTGTAAATGATGTATGTGGAATTTGAAGGAAGGTGTTTGTCATGCTGTGAATGTTTGAAAGAAGACCATTTCCATTTCCATTGCAATTTATTTTCCACTAATAGCACCTGCAATACAAGATCCATAATATAAATTTATATTAACAAATAATTGTTGCAATGAATGTTTCCATATTGAAAATGGTAAACTGAACTTTTGTTTTGTACTTTCCATTTTCAAACCTGGGTTTCTGCAAATCAATAATTCTTTTTCTCTTACTATTCCTCATTTTCCCTTTGGAGACACGGTCAGTTGACTGAGTATATTAATATAAATGAAATAATTTATCAAAGACACCGTCACAATGCAACTTTTAATTATTTTTTAAGAATTGCTAAGAAAAGGGCAAATGAGGACTACTCTAAAATTATACCCTCAGGTCAGAAAATGAACACAAGTCATCCAAGCTAGTTTAAAAATTGCCATGAGAGAAAGAAGCCAATAATTAATTATGATTAAGTTAATATAATAAAGTTTATCAAGCATTTGTGCTAACAGCAATAGGGGAGAAAATGCAAGATCCGTTCAAAACCAATTTTATATTTTGAGGAATTCCTATTACAACATAAGCTTTGTAAAGCTCAAGTCTTGTCTGTGATGTATCCTTAACTATTAAAACAGTGTGCCTCACATAGTAGACATGTCTCTTTATACCTCCTCCTTTGTCCAATGTTAGGTACAAAACTAGCATTAACATTAAAATAAGTGATCTATCTATCACAGAAACAAAGAACTGAGTACCACATGTCTCACTTATAAATGGACCCTGAACACTTATCATAATACTACATTAAAGGGATTGGCAATAGCACATCACTGCCAGGGGAGCGGGGGACACATAACACATAACACCCAATCCCAAACCAGGCAAAGTGAGGACCAATTGGAGGCCCAAGCATCACCGGTAGGATGACCACGTATGTACCTAACCCTGAATTGTGCCCAAGCTCACGGTCACCGCAGCCTCAACCGGCTGGGCTCAGTCAATCTTTCTGCCTCAGCCTTCCAAGTTGCTGGAACTTGGAAGTGCCACCCCGCTCAGCTAACTTTTTGATTTATTGTAGAGATGAGGTCTCATCATGTTTCCCAGGCTGGTCTCGAGATACCAAATTTTAACCTGACTGGTATAGCATCACATGACAGACAGCAGACCCTAAAGAAAATGAAGATATTTAACCCCCAAAATACGTTTGAAGTGGATTAATTAGAACCTTGGCTACTACAACCCCACTTTACTTAACTCAAGCATTTTTTCCTACTGACTTCAAATTCGTTAGACAGAGCTTAACTCTTTTAAACAATGAGAAAATCTTTTAATCCACTAGAAGCTCGCTGCCTTCCAGATGTCCCACCCTTCCTGGTTCAACCAGTGTAAACCTCACATGTATTGATTTATGTTTTTGACTGTAACTTCGTTTCCCTAAAATGTATAAACCAAGCTGTTAACCCAACCACCTTGAGTATATGTTCTCAGGAATTCTTAGGACTGTGCCTTGGGCCTTGGTCATTCATATCTGGCTCAGAATAAACCTTTTTAAACGTTTTACAAAATTTGGCTTTTTTGCCAACAATGATTTAATTAATCCACTTCATACATTATGACTCATTGCTGAATATTATATGTAACAGTGACATCCTCTAAACAATGATACCTTCATGCTTACCACTTTCTGCTTGTCTGGGACAGTAGGGTGACTGTGGTATTGACTGGGGGAAAAATAAAACAGAGCACATCCGTAACATCTCCTCCCTCTCAAGATACCTCATTGTAGTGCTACGCACAGTGTGGTCCACAGCCTGGTCCTGGGCTGGAAATTCCTCATTGACAGTTCACAACAAGAATTAGGTACAAAAAATGAGGAGGAAGCAAACAAAAACTTTTATAGCAATTCTCCATTTCAGCAACATCTAAGATTTATTTTTATTGTGATTTTTAAAAATATCAGACTTTGATGAATTAGAAATTTAAAACAAAAACACTCTCGTACTGGCTCTTGGGAACCAGCAGGTTAACATTAAAAATCAGCCAAAAAGTTAACCTACAGCTCCAAGATAGTGCCAGCCTGGACATCAGACGGGGCAATAACTCAAGATAGCCATTGGAATAAGTCACGTAGATCACCACTCATTGTCACTCCCACTTGCTCCCTGCACCCAGTTTCCCTCTTCAAACTCTACACGTAGCCCAAAAGTTGAAATGATCTGTTTGAGGTGTAAGCCTGGCCATTTCTCTGTCTGCTGTCTTTTGGAATAAAATCACTTTCCTCCCACCAAAAAAAAAAAAAAAAAAAAGAATCAGCTGAGCCAGACACAATGACTCATGCCTGTAATCCCAGCACTTTGGGAGGCGGATGCAAGAGGATTGCCTGAGCCCAGGAATCCAAGACCAGCCTGGGCAACTTGGCAAGTCCTTGTCTCTACAATAAATAAAAAAAATCAGTCAGGCATGGTGGTGCATGTGTGCCTGTAGTTTCAGCTACTTGGACGGCTTAGGCGGAAAGATCACCTGAGCCCAGGAGGTCGAGGCTGTGGTAGCCATGAGTGTGCCACTGCAGTGCAACCTGGGTGATACGATGGGACTCCCACTTAAAAAAAAATCAGCTGGGTTAGAGCAATCTGTTTTTGTGATTTGCATAGAAAGAAGGCTGTCCATCCTAAAATATAACCCATACTTTGTGCCAGACCATTCTTATAACCTAACTCTTTTGAGTACTGAAGACTTTTGATGTTTTAAAAAAATCCTGCTAAGTACAAATACCCCAATGGAAATCTTGTTTACATCCACTAACCCTTTACACTTTAATCATCACCTCCCCCATCTTGGCATAATAAAGAGGAAAGAGGGTAAAACAACTAGTACTGAAGGTGCCTGAGAACAACCTTGAATAACAGCAATGGTGGTTTTCAATAGTAGAACCTAGAAATATGGCTACTGCAAAATAAAAAGCTCAGTTCCCAGATGGGATAACCCATGATTCCTGTCTGAGTATTATTTGGAAACCTATTATTTTAGTTTGTTCCAATGTAAAAACATATTAGTATATCAAGTTCAATCAGTAGTTTCCTATAATATGTGCCTTTGTTATTTCAAAGGATGCTGTTAACCTAGCAATATCTTTGACCATCTCCAATTTATCAGTTAAATATCCCTGTGAAATTGCATCATAGCTAATCACCCTGACAGTAGTGGCAAAGAACAACAATCACTTTTCCTTGCTTGCACATCTGCAATTTGCTGAGGGCTGACTGGCCTGGGATGGCCTCACACAGGCTTGGTGTCACACTGCAGATTGCATCCAGGTGAGCTCCAATTACCTTTTATCTCCTTCTCATGGTACAGAAGCACAAGAGGATGAGTGGGTACATGTGGTGTTTCTTAAGGACTCAGCTAAAAACTGGCACATTCTCGCTTCCTGCCTCATTTTATGGGCTAAGGCAAGTGATATAACCAAGCCCAGAAAGAATGCTCTAAATCTAGTGAGGATGACTAAAAAATGTCATGGAAAAGGGAGTGGATATGAGTAGTGACAAAAGATCGAAACACTTACTAGAAATTGAAAATTTTACTGAAAAAAAAAACCTTTATTCACGAAGCCAGGAACTATGCCTGATATGTTCTCCTGAAGTTTTTGCTGCGTAAAAAGCCTCCCCAAAACTAAGTGGGTTAAAACAACCACCACTTATTAGCTTATGATTACACAGTTTGAAATTTTGAGCTGGGTTCAGCTGAGTTTTTCTGCTAGTTCCGTCTAAACTCACTCATACAATTGTAGTCAGCAGGTAAGTTTGCTAGGGAGCAAATCATCCAAGATGGCCTCACTCACATGCCTGGTAGTTGGTGTTAGCTATCAGTTGGTGCCAAATTGTTGACTGTAGAGGTAAGGGTAACAGGGCCACCTGTTTCCAGCAGCCTAGAATGGGCTCATTCACATACTAGAAGTGCAAACTTTTTAGGACTGACAAGAAAGAGCAAGCTCTGACACACAACTATTTTTCAAGTTTCTGTTTGTGTCACATTTGCTGTTATCCTCTTAACAAAGCAAGTAATATCTCTGGGCCCATATTTAGAATATACAAGGGATGGACAGAGAAAATGTGGATAAACTGTGGGCTAGTAGTTCAATAATCTATTGTATCTGACACAGTTCCTAATACATAGAAGGCACTCAGTAACACCAGCTGAATAAATACTGATGATTTATTATATTTTTATTATCAATTATGGACATTCAAAATCTTCCAAACAACCATTTTTAAATATATTTTATTTTAAAGATGTGGAGTACAATTCAGGATTAGTTATACAAGTGGACATCATACAGGTAGAAGTTTGGACCTCCCTTTGGTCCCCACTTTGCCTGGTTTGAGATCAGGTACCCTTACTGATGTTGTGTCCCCATCCCCCACGCTGGCAGTATCCCACTACTGCCAATTCCTTTCTTATAGTAGTATGGTAAATATTCAGGGTCCGCTTATGAGTGAGAGCATGTGGTACTCTGTTCTTTGTTTCTGTGATAGATACTGGGTATGATAGAATCTAAATCCATCCAAGTTGCTGCAAAGTCCA
>CAUYQG010269075.1:0-20636 GCA_963574415.1 Tarsius wallacei
GAGATGAGGTCTCGCCAAGTTGCCCAGGCAGGTCTCAAACCCACGGGCTCAGGCAATCCACTCACCTCAGCCTCCCAAAGGCACGGGATTACAGGCTGAGCCACCGAGCCCCACTTGGGAACTACAATTTTAATACAGTCATTTCCTTTCTTAAAATGTGTCTACATTTTTTTGGCTCATCTGTGTATGAAAATGAGATCTGTGTATGAAGGTGGGTGAGATTCTGGCAGTTGTGGCTGTCTTTAGACTCCCTCACCTCATAAAAGGCCCAAGTGCCATGATTCTCACCTTTTTTTTAAAGCTCATTCATGGGAATTTGATGTGAGCTGGAAAATATATGTGTACACACAGTTTTGCATATATCTGCGAGGATTCTGTTGGCTTTCCTAAAGTCTATCTATTGACTCTATTTAAAAAGTCTGCTGCCCTGCTTTTAAAGTTGTATGAGGCCAGGCTCAGTGGCTCAGCCTGTAATTCCAGCACTTTGGGAAGCCGAGGCAAGTGGATTTTCTGAGCCTGAGGGTTCAAGACCAGCCCGGGCTACGTGGCGAGACTTTGTCTCTACAGTAAATAAAAAATTAGCCAGGCATGGTAGTGTGCTCCTGTAGTTCTGGCTACTTGGAAGGCTGAGGTGGAAGGATCGCCGGAGCCTAGCGCGTCGATGCTGGGATGGCCGTGAGTGTGCCTCCGCACTCCAGCCTAGGCGTCGGAGTGAGACTTCAACACAAAAAAATTAAAAATACAAATAAAGTTGTATGAGCCAGGCTTGTATGTGAACAGAGCTGCTCCCCTGTGTAGGGCTGTATGTATAAGGCCGTTGCCGTCCTGGCTGGGCTCTGGGATGTTGTCCTTATTGTGTTAAGTGATTCGTTTGTTTGAACCCCACTGGCATGGGTGGGTCTGAGGACAAGGCCTTGAGATTGAACCCACAACCTGGGACACTGTGAAACATGTACAGGCACCAGAAGGATCCCAGGCCATCTCCTCATTCCTGAGTAAACTTCTGAAAGTGGCAGGCTTAAGTTGAATGTTTCCTAGATTATTTACACGTACAGTACATGTAAGTTCCAGAATTTAAATTTTGCTTTCCACATATCTCAGTTTTTTGGTATCAGCATGTGTGATATCAGTGTGCTTACAATATGACTTCACTGTGATCAGGTTGACTGTTCTCTGTATATATATTTTTATTTTTTGTAGTGATCCGCCTCCCAGAGTGCTGGGATTACAGGCGTAAGCCACCACATCCAGCAATTTTCTTTAAAAGTTAAGAAAAAACCTTTTGTGTTGCTATTTAAAACGTTCCCATGCTCTCCAACTACTTTGCTAGTTAGAGCATTTATATGGTTTTCTTTAAAAAAGCAAAACAAAAAGCTTATGCATGCTTTCAAAAATTTAAAACATGGTTCTAAAAAGTCTTTTTAGCTTTATTGGGGTATAATTCATAAAACTGTGTGTACATTGTGAAGTGCTCACACTCGGGCTAATTAATACATCAGTCACCTAACCTTGTTAGCATTTCTGTTTTCTTTTTTTCTTTTCTTTTAATGAGAACACTTAAGATCTACCTTTTTAGCAAATTTCTTTCTGACCCCAGTCTTGTGGCATGTTTGTCTGAGGTCTTAGCAGTGAACCCTGGTAATGGAATCAAGCGGGATTAAAGACAGGACGGACCTGACAGGGAGCCTTCAGGGCCTGGCTTGGCCTGTTAGGAAAAATCGAGTGGGGTCTTACCTTGGGGCCTTCTCTTTGCTTTGAAGGGAGAATAATCCCTGTTTGGGGAAGGATTAGGGATTTGAATTTGCTGACTCAATACCCTTGCAGGATTTTAAAGGTCAAGGTCATGCTTTTCTTCCCTGTTTCCTCACTGGAGAGTTTCCTCAACCTCCAGCTGCTGAAATGTAGCATAGCAGAAAACTTGAGAACTGATGCTTAAAAATGATCACTAGCAAGAAGCTGGGGGGTAAAACACCCAAGACATTCTACATGCTTTTTGAGAATCCTTGGCATATCATGATAGGAGAGTAACTGTTGAAATCTTGCAAAAGAATGCCCATGTCTAACTAGGACCATTTGGAAATCATTCAGTATAATCCTGTTGATACAGAGACCCACTAGCATCGTCCATATTGCCACAGCCCTTAGAGAAGGGAATAGCAAGCGGTCCAAGCACTTCTGCACATTCCAGAGCACATTCCTGAGAGTCCAGGCAGCGTCTTCTGTGCACTCCAGGGAGTAGCTTCAGGGGATCCTTGACTTCCCTGCAAATTACACCCAAAGATATAAATCCCTATTGATTCCCTTTCTTAAGAGTCATAGGTTTGAACAATATAGCATCAGTATAATGGGAAGCCATGTGATTTGCATAACTTTTTGGAATGCCTGATGTCTCAGGCCTTGTAAACGTCCTTTACTCTAAATGCCACTATCTCAATGTAAGATGCGGCTGTAACTTAAGCGCTATACGATGTGATGCTGTGCTGGTCACACAGCTAATGTGTAGATACCGACAACTCTGGACTGTAAAAGTGGACCGCGAGGCCTGAAGGGGGTGCAGAACCATTTTAGAATGACCTCGAGTCCGGCTCTGCGCCCTAGATTCAAACTCAGAAATAAACTTCTTTCTACCAGTTCTCTGCCCCTTTGACTTATCGGTATCAAGGAGAGCGGCCGAGCGTTATTCGGACCGTAATCCTATTTTATAAATAAAATATAAATGAGGAAGACGTTGGGCGTTTCTGACTCCTTGTTTCCCAGCACAAAGGGGGCCCGTCCCATGGATCTCCAGACCAGGACAGTCAAGAGGTAGGATCGGGTCCCCAAGAGCCTAGAGAAGAGCTGAGAGCACGTGTGGGTGGTCCCTCCCTCCCTTAGTTCCTCTTACTTGGTTTCACAAACTGGCGACTGGTGTTTATTGATCTGCTTTTCAAGGTATTCTTTGTACTTTGCATTCTTTCCATTCCCCTGGAAAAGGGGAATCTGATGGAGGTGGCATCTTTCTCCCACAAGTCCTGGAGACAGATAGTATCATCTTTTCAGTGTAAAGTTAACGATTTCACCAAGGCCACCCTGTTTAACAGTGTAAGTGAGTTGAGGTCACCTAGCCATCTGTCAAGTACATAGCCAGATCTGTCTGTCTATCTGTCTAATCTTAAAATTTTTTTTTCTCCCCCAGTGTTTGAAGCTCCTACGTCATGGAGTTTCAGAAGCTCAGTTCTGTATTATTGGGAGGTTTTGTGTGTGTGTGAGTTGTCAGTAGAAGGGAGAGGGATTAGCATTGCTGGATAAGTATTTTGAGCCAGGCACATGACACACTAAATATTATCTTCTTAGTGGTTCTGTGACTTGTTTTATGTTAAAATCAACAACAATAACTAAGACTCAAAGTGGCTGAGTGGTGTGCACATTAGCGTACACAGCTTGTAAGTTTGGGAGCCAGGATTGGCAACCAAGTCTCCCAGACTTACACAGCTTTAGGGCTTTGCTTGGTGGTCTTATCACCCTTGTAACCTAGGAGGATTTGTCCTACACATGGACATAGAGACTCTTCATGCCTTTCACTCTGCAAAATCAGCAGAGCTGGGCAGACTGCGGGCACAGGAGGAAGGCAGACCCTGAGGATACGGTCCTGTGCCGGATGGCGGTGTCACGCCTGGCGCACTGGCACTGTGTGGGTCTTGATGCTGCCACTGGGAGAAGCGGTGTGCTGGCTGCCCACTCGGCTTAGACAGTACATTGCGGAAAACACTTGTTAAAGTATCGTAGTTGGTCCAGGGGAGTCGGTCGTAAGCAGGGTAACCAGCTGGTACCATTTGCCCAGGGATGAGGGTTTCCAGGATGTGGGACTTTGTTTTAAAACCTGAACTAAAGGTTTCCGGAGAAGCTAGACTTTCAGTGCCAAAACCCGGAATGTCCTGAGTAAATTGGGACAAGTTGGTCACCTGAGTCACAAGGGTCATTTCTTGAATCATACACTGAGCAGTGAACTAAGATCGATATGTGAAAGGATTCATTTATTAAGAGTATATGTTACAAATACTGTGATAGATGATGCTTGTCATTAATTGCAGTAATACAGTTTTTATCACGAATCACAGTAATATATTTAGAATTCTAAAACATTTATTAGAGCACCTGGGCTTACCAATAGGCAATTTAAACTGCGAGCCCTCCCTGAGCTTTTTCTGTTTGTAGGAATCGCTGTTTTAAGTCTGCCCTGTCTCTTCCACTCTCCTTTTCTTGCCTCTGCCCTTTGCTGGGCCCAGAATTGCCCCAGATGACATCCACAATGCAGACTGTAATGAGCAGCATTGTGGATCTTGATGAACAGACACGTGTGTGTGCTGTCCAGGCCGCTTGGTCCTTTTTGTGGAGGGTGCTTTGGGTCTTATTTTTTGTGGGTTTCCTCTGGACCCCAACCTACGGCAGCAGCTGCTTATCATTGGTTCCTGGCCTTCATAATTCATAATGTGGTGCTTACTATAATATCGAACGTCAGCCTCCCCAAGAGTGCTCGATTTTCTTTTTCCTTCTGGGATTCCAGAAGTCTGTTTTCTTGCACCAGGGGATGCACACCTGTGCCTTCCATTTTGTGGTTTGGCCTAAAGATAAGTTTCGAAGGAAAAGGCAGCTCCAAACAGACACAACATTCTGATTTGCCAGGAACAGCAATAGTGCCTCACAGCTGGGTCTGGCTTTGCCTGTATTTGTGGGAAAGGAGGGCTTTTTAGATCCGGCTGATGTATTTGCTGGAGAGCCAAGCGCTCTGAAGTAAATTTGAGTCCTCCCGGAGGGGGGTGGGGGGCACGTGGGTGAGCCAGGCCTGTGGCCCCACTCGGGAATGACGTAGGAGCCACGGGCACTCAGCCGATCCTGGAGGGCAGAGCACAGGCGAGGTGAAAACGCTCGACTCAGTGGGTCCGAGGCCCCGGGGTGCTGGGGGTGTCGGCGCCTCCGGCCTCCGCCTCACCCGCCCGCGCGTGTCGTGTCCTCGCAGGGGGCCAGTCCTTCTTCAGCAGGAAGGACTCCATCCGCACCATCTACACGTCCCTGCACAACGAGCTCAAGAAGCTGGCGGCGGGCCGCGGCGCCCCTGGCGGGGCCGCCCCGCACGTGGAGGAGCTCCTGTCACACCTGTCGGAGCAGCTGTGCTTCTTCGTGCAGGCGCGCATGGAGATCGCCGACTTCTACGAGAAGATGTACAGCCTCAGCACGCAGAAGTTCGTCAACGCCGACGAGCTCGTGGGCCTCCTGGACGCCATCCTCCGGAAGTACAGCGCCAGGTCAGTGGGGGCGAGGGGCGAGCGTGGACCGCCGGGCTCCGCCCCCCGCCGCGCCGGGCCCCGCCCGCGCAGCCTCCGAGTCTGAGCGTCCACAGGCTCGTGAGCATCCACGAGGGGCAGCTGTGCGGGAGAGGCCGCCGTGTGCCCCTTTCCCTTTAAGACGTTAGTAGTCCTCCATTCATTCGTCCATTCATTCGTGCGTTTCCTCGAGTCAGGGTCTCGCTCTGCGGCCCAGGCTGGAGTGCAGCAGCACGCTCACCGCGGCCTCGGCTCCGGGGCTCCCGCTGGAGGGACTCGATGCGAGTGTGACGTGCCTCGTGGGACTGTCCGGGAAGCTGCCGGCCCCCCGCCTCTTCCCCAAGAGGGTGCAACCCCCTAGCTCTGGGTGGTGAAAGCCTGTTTTCAGAGTTCCCGGTGATACCGATGCGGTGGCTAGCCCCACCCTGGGCAGTGAGAGGAAGCGGTGGCCGCCCAGCTGCAGCGTGCGCCCTGCATTCGTGCACGGGTGTGCTTGCCAGGTGTCCTGGGGGATGCCTGATTTAGCTGCTTTCCTTGTCTCTGGGGCCTGCCATCTTTAAGCTTTCCTGTGAACCCCCGCTTTCCAGAGCCTCGGAACCTCCCCCGTCCTGCAGAGTCCCCTCCGGAAGGCTCAGGGCAGGTGCTGGCTGCCCCGCACCCTGCGGTGGTGGTGGAGACCCTGGAGCCGGCCTGCAGCGCCACCCGGCCGTCGATGCTCTTTCGCAGCTTCCCTCTTCCCCATGATGCGGCTCCAGTCCACTGGGAGTTGCTGATCCTGGATACAGCCTGGCCTGCGGAGGATCTCAGAGGCTTTGGGTTAACTGGAACAACCCACGTTCCTTCATTGAGAAATTCTGAGAGGTTGAAATTCTGTGTGGTAGACTGGTTTTCTTCTGAAGTGGGATCACTTTAGTGATCCACGAACATGGTTTTGCCCTTTGTGTGGAGACTGTTTGATCTGGCATCTCTGCTCCTCCAAACATTTCTTTGATGGCTTCAGTGTTCTGGAGAAATAGTTCCTTCTTTGGTGTTGTGTTGTATTGAAAGAGTTAATCCTCTTTCCAGAGGACACATTTATCTTTTGAGGGGAGTTTATTTGCCCTGGTATAGCTGGTCTGTGTCAGAACCCTTACAGAAGTGTTGTGAATAGTGATGTCTTTCAAACGGTGAAGTGCCTTTGGATTAAAGAAAGGCGTGGGTCTGCCCTGGCCTTGGTTCGAGGAGCAGAGCCTGTGTGAGTTATTGCTGTGTCCAAGCTGTGTCCAGAGATGGTGCAAAGCGTGTCGCTGTCTCCTTGGGAAGTCGACTGTGTGCACAGTGGAGTGGTGCTGGAAGCGTCCTTTCCTGGTAAACTTACTGTCAGTACGTTAGTAGGCCAGTGTCACCACTGGGTGAGGAGTCACAGTCATTTGTGATGCTGTGTCTCAAACTGAGTCATTAACTAGTTGAACTATATCACTCAACATACAATTGTTAATTATATAAGAGTTTAACTGCATGCCATTTAGAAAAAGAAACATGACTTTAGCATGTTCGAGGTCAGCATGCCTGCTGTCCCTTGAATACTTTTGAGGAGAGGCTGAGCTGCTTGGGGTTTGTTTTTGTTTCTTTAAGGAAGTATCATTGGGCCATTTTCTTATTCTGTATAATTTACATTTATTTATAATTCACATTTATTTACTGTTTTTTTTTTTTGTTATTGTTATTTTTTTTTGAGTTGGAGTCTCTGTTGCCCAGGCTGGAGTGCAGTGGCATGCTCAGGGCCACCGCAGCCTTGCCTTGCTAGGCTCAGGCTATCTTTCTGCCTCAGCCTTCCAAGTAGCTGGGACTACAGGCATGTGCCACCATGCCCGGCTAATTTTTTAGATTTATTGTAGAGACGAGGTTTTGCCAAGTTGCACAGACTGGTCTCAAACCCATGGGCTCAGGCAATCCTCTCACCTTGGCCTCCCAAAGTGCTAGGATTATAAACGTGAGCCATCGCACCCGGCCTATTTACTGTTTTATACAACTGGCATAAAGGAAAACTCTTGACTAATCTTTCTGTTACAGGGTTAAAACAAATCTGGAAGACGGATTAAAAATGCACATGAACATTTACTGTGCTAAATCAAGAATATAATTTTAAGAAATAATACTCTTAAAGAAGGAAGTGACTATCACTTACACATTCTAGATGGTTAAAAAAAAACCTCTGTGGTATGGGAATAACACACCATTCAGTGATTTTAATTCTGTAATGATAATTTTGTAGCAAGAATCTAAAGAACACTTTTAACAAGCTGATCTGCATACATTTCTACTTGCATTTTAGGAAGCACAGTCTCTTGGTCTGGTTGCTTCATCGGCAACTTTCTCACCAAAAGCAGAATAGTCATCTGGTTAGGCATGCCGCTCCTTTTCCTTTATTGAAGGGTTTGTGATGGTAGGACTGCCAGTGGAACCGTTTGGGAGCAGTGCAATTTCCTGGAAGGAGCTCTCTCCTCTGGCCTCCATGGACCTGTCCCTGCTGCCTTTTCGGGCTCTTCTGCCACCCCCACCAAGTGCCTTAAATTGCAGCCAAATTCTTGGAAAAAAGAAAGAAGCTTCAAGCAGAAATCATTGAGGATTTTAAGCGGAAGCCAGAAACCAGCCCTTAGTCTCACGTGTCCCCTGTAAGTGTTGGCGTTTCCCGCCGCCCAGCTTCTGTGCCTGATATTCCTTGCATTGTCCTGTCCTGTGTCACGTGGCTGTTGCCACGGTGAGTCTGCGGTATAAACCTTCCTACCTTCACACTGTGGGTTGGCCAGTCTCCTGGGACTGACCTGAGTGGGACTCCCCAGGGCAGCGCCACGCGACCCTGCTGGTGGCACTGGGCATGGCGCTTGCTGTGAGCTGTGGGCTGTGGGCTGGGGTTTGCTCCCCCGGGGTTGGTTTGAGCCCAGGCCTGGGGGAAGCAGCTCCCAGTGGTGATGTCCAGAGTGCCTGGAACATGCCCAGTAAACCTCACTGGGAGCCTTTGCTTGGGTCAGGCCTGCTGGCATCACATCGGCCAAAGCGAGTCACCACCCAGTCCATCCCCGGGAAGGACAGCACACCCACCTGTGAGGGAGGGTCTGCAGACTGCAACACAGCGTGTGAGTCAGCTGGGAGAGCTGAGGCCGGGAGGTCCGGCCCGTCTCTGCCAGGCTGAGTCCTGCCCACTCCTGTCCCCCTTTCAAATTGCGGGCAAAAAAACACACATCCCGTCACATTTGCCTTAAGGTGTTTTTTTTTTTTTTCTTATTTTTGTTTTTTAGTAGAGAATGGGGGCCTTTCTGTGTTGCCCAGACTGGTCTCAAACCCCTGGTCTCCAGAGAATCTCCTGCCTCAAGTGCTGGGACTTAACAGGCGTGAACCACCCCCAGGTATCTTCAGTCGTTTTAAGTGTGCGCTTCAGTATTGTGAAGTATATTCACCATCTTATACGGTGGATCCTTAGAACTTTTTCATCTTGGACAACGGAGACTTTATACCCATTTTTCATTTTGTGAAACTGAGACCCTGTGTCCACCGAGTGACATATCTGCCTCTCCTGCTCCTGGCAGCCACCCTTCCACCTTCTGCTTCTGAGTTTGGCTGCCTTCCATGCCGCGTCCGAGCAGAGTCGCACGGTCTCTGGCTTTCTGTGACTGCTTGTTTCCCTGACCGCCGTGTCCTTGGGCTCCTCCGTGTGAGCACGCGGCAGGATTTCCTCCCTTTCTGGCTGAGTGGTCGCCACCGTCGTGTTTTCTCTGCTCGGCGGCCAGGGCATCTGCAGCGCGACCAGAGATGCCATCTCCTCGCAGCCTCCACAGGCTTCCACCCGAGGGGCGGCTCCCCCTCTAAGTTGTTGCTTAATCTGTATCACACCTGACAAATGTGCTAGCTTCGCTTGATACCCATCGTGAGACCCTCCCCCGGCAGGGAACACCAGGATGTTTTGTATCCTCGACATGTTGTGTTGTCCTCAGAGACCCAGCAAACCTGTTTCAAATGAAAAGATGTGTTCAGTTTCATTTACAGATTTTTTTTACTGTGACAAAACTCACACAACATGAAATGTGCCATTTTAACTGTTTTCAGTGTACAGCTCTTTGGCATTTAAGACCTTCGGATTGTGGTGCTACAGATTTGTGTGTAACTGGGCTTCTGACTCCTAACACGCAGGGGACCGGCATACTCCTTTTGGAAGGAGCTTGGGGTGTGAACTTGCGGAGGAGGAAGGCAGTGTCTCTCAAGTGGATTTTGGTGCTTCGTTAGAGTGTTGCAGATGGGCAGTTTTGTAGTTTCCTCTATTCTGTGGAGCCTCCCTGCCTGTCTTCCCCCCCATACTTCTTCCTTCCCTCCCCCTCTCCCTCCCTCCCTCTTCTCTCCCTCTTCCCACCCTGTCTTCCTTCCTCCCCTTCTTCCTTCTTTAGAGCACGTGTTCTCTGCAGATAGTTGTTAGTTCTGCCTTCAGACTCTCCGAACTTCCCGCCGTGGCTCACGTGCGTGTTCCTGGATTGCAGCCGTCCCAGGCCCTCCTGGGATTGTGTCCTCGGTGGCTGTGAGACCTGGAGCAGAGTGGAGATCAGGCTGGTTTCGCCCCATCCCGGCAGGCCCACACTCACATGCCTTTTCAGCTCTTCAGAATGAAAAGTAGCTCCGATGGTCCCGCATATCAGTAATGAATATTGCGCATTTGAGCATGTTTAGTGACTGCTGTGGAAGGCTTGTCAGGAGTCGTTCCGAAGTTTGCAAGGGGAATTTATGTCCTCATAAAGAGAGCACTGGATATGAACGGTGGGTTCCAGCTGAGAGTGGTAGGAAAATATCAGTACAATTATTTGTAGTAGAATTTTCCCCAATCTCACGTCACAGTCCTGTGACGGATACCCTTACAGAGTTCAGAGTTCTTGGGCAAATTTTCCTGAGAGCCATGATTGTAGAAGTTTGGGATACTTGTAGAAGTTGGGCAGGGTTGTTCACGACTGTCATCCCAGTGCCTTGGGAGGCTGAGGCAGGAAGATGGCTTGAGGCCAGGAGTTCAAGACCTCATCTCCACAAAACATTTTTTAAAAATTAGCCAGGTATGGCACATGCCATTAGTCCCAGCTACTTAAGAGGCTGAGGGGGGAGGATCACTTGAGCCCTGGAGTTTGAGGCCGCAATGAGCTATGATCACACCACCGCACTCTAACCTAAGCGACAGAGTGAGACCTTGTCTCTAAAAATAAAGTAAAATGAAAACAAGAAGAAGATGGGATTACTTAATGCTCATAAGTGCGCAGGGCCTAAGGGCTAAGGTGGTGGGAGCCCTTCTTACGGTTCAAAGGTTTTTGAGCCTTTGCTCCAGTAGGTTGTGTGTGTGTGTGTGTGTGTGTGTGTGTGTGTGTACGCTCAGGTGCGAGCTTTAGACTTTCTATTCTTGTTTTTGTTTTTTTTTCTTTTGAGTCAAGTTATCTGTCACCCAGGCTGGAGTGCAGTGGCACCATCTCAGCTTACCGCACCTTTGACCTCCTGGGCTCAGGTAATCCTCCTGCCTCAGTCTCCTGAGTAGCTGGGACTATAGGTGTGTGCCACTATGTCTGGCTAATTTTTCAGTTTTTTGTAGAGACAGGATCTTGCTACGTTGCCCAGGCTGGTCTTGAACTCCTGACCTCAAACAGTTCTCCCATCTTGGCCTCCCAAAGTGGTGGGACAACAGGCGAGAGCCACCATGTGCCGGCCCTGGACTTTCTTAATGTTTATTCTCAAACACGTGCTGTTTGAAGAGTCCAAATTAATTTAGCACATGATCCAGAAAGTTTGAGATCTGGTTTAACGCTCTGACTCTTTTGAGTGCATCTTTTGATGTGGCCTCTCTGGGGTTTTGGCTTCCCTTCCCAGTCTTGCAGGACTTTGGTGTAGAATGGGACAGGACATAGAAACAATGTGTTATTTTCACGCGAAGGTGTTTCATTCTGTTTGTCACTTAGGAATCAGGGCCCTCTTGATCATCATCCCTCTAATTGGCATTTAAATGACTCTGTAATGCCCCGCGTGTACTTGAGACAGTTTCCTGGTTGATAACCAGCATCTTCCTGCACCAGGAATGAACACAGAGCTTTGTGCGACACATCCGTTTCACGAATCGGGAAGCCATGGGATGTAGGGAGCTTGGGCCCGTGCAGTATCTGCCGCAGTGCCGGGAACGTGCGACACGCTCGGGGGATTGTGCGCTTGTCCCCCTTTAAAATGGGGTCGCTCGCCCCGAGTTTCTTGCGGCCTCTGCGGGTGCTTAGGGCCTTCAGGAAGAAGGTAAGGACTTGATGTAGGTCTCTCACCATGGGGCATGCTCCAGGCCTGGCAGACCCTGGGCGCTTCTTGGAGGGAGGAGATCCGGCAAGAAGACTCCATGGAGAGCTTCACACGGAGGGGCCTCACCTGGCACTCTGTCCTGCTTGCTGAATCCTTAGATCAAAAACAGCAGGCGAAGGCAGCGGCAAGCTCAGGGTCATGCGCTGGCCAGGTCCCTGCTGGGTGGGTCTTCTAGAAGGAAGGGAGTGAGGGCATAGGCAGCGGTGACGTCTGCGAGGAGGGAGCTCCAGCTAGGGCCGCCTTATGTTTCTGGTTTCCTGGTAAGTGCCTGCGGTGAGGATGGGTCCTAAGACAGGAGGAGATGTGACTGGGGACCCTGGCCTGGTCTGGGAGTGGACGGAGAAGGCTGTCCTAAGGCAGCGACTCCGAAGAGGAGGCTCGAGGGTCGGGAGGAAGCCAGAGGGGGTGACAGGCGGCACTCTCACATACCTGGGCTTGGCACCACCCTTGTCCTTGTGCCTGGAGGAATGGCTGGTCCCCTTGGGGCTGCTGTCACCTGTGAGGCTGCATGCGTAATCTAGCGAGTATAATCTGATTTTCAAAACACATGCAGCAGGTATCAGGAGTCCCTTGTGCACAGTAAGAGTGAATACAAAATGGGATGAAACTTATTTATGCTTGGTCACAATGTCAAGTGTATTTCCTTCTACAGATCATAGTCGGAACCTTCTTAAAACCTTTTGTCTTAGACACGTGGAAGTGAAATTGCACTACTGTCTTGACTGTCTCGAGTGTCGTTGCATTTCCCATCAGTTACTTACTAGCTGGAGAGAGTGAAAAGAATGTGAATGTGGCTCAGGCCGGGAAGGGACCAGGTCCTTCTGGGGTGGCCCCATCCAACAAGCGGTGCTGCTGTTACACCAACACCAGAGGCGGGGCGCTGGGAGAGGGAAGGAATTTTATCCTGAGGCCATGGGAACAGGCTGTGTGTGTGCAGCTACCGGAAGCTGTTCGTTTAGGCAGAGTTTTCATACATTATTTATAATAAACGTACACTTTCTTATCTTTTCTCCACTATTGATTACTAATGACCACATGACTTATGACCATTGCTGTCTCTTCCTTTCTTTTGTTTCTAAAAAAAGTTTTTATTTTAAAGATTTAGGTACAATTCAGGGTTAGGTAGACAAATGTTCATTATGCAGGTACCCTTGTTGATGAGGTGTTCTCCCCAACCCCGGCAGTTTCCCACTACTGCCAGTCCCTTTCTTATAGTATTATGATCATTGTTCAAGGCCGCTTATGAGTGAGAACATGTGGTACTCAGTTCTTTGTTTCTGTGATAGATCACTGAGTATGATGAACTCTAAATCTGGCTAAGTTGCTGCAAAGTCCAGATGTTTGTCCTTTATGGCTGCATAACATATTCCATTGTGTATATGTATCACATTTTTTTTAATCCAGTCCAGTTTCAGTGGGCAGCACGGTTGGTTCCATGTTTTTGCTATTGTGAATAGTGTTGCAATAAGAATGCGTGTGCAGGTATCTTTTTTGTACAGTGATTTGAGTTCCTCCAGTTATAGTCCCAGTAGGGGGATTGCTGGGTCACATGGAAGGTCAATTTTTAGTTCTTTCAGAAATCACCACACTGTCTTCCAAAGAGGTTGCACTAGTTTGCATTCCCACCAGCAGTATAGAAGCGTTCCTTTTTCTCCGCATCCTCACCAGCATCTGTTGTTTGTTTTATTGACGATGGCCATTCTTACTGGGGTTAGGTGTGTCTTACTGTGGTTTCGATTTGCATTTCTCTGATGATGAGTGAGGCTGAGCACTTTTTCATGTGTCTATGGGCTACCTGTATATCATCTTTTGAGAAGTGTCTATTCATGTCTTTTGCCCACTTTTTAATGGGGCTGTTTACTTCTGGTGCATTTGAGTTCCTTGTAGATCCTAGATGTTAGACCTTTGTCAGATATACAGTTGGCAAATATTTTTTCCCATTCTGTGGGCTGTCTCCCTGCTCTCTTGATGGTTTCTTTGGCGTTGCAGAAGCTCGTTAGTTTGATGAGGTCCCACTTGTCTATCTTATCTCTTATGGCATGGTCACTTGGGGTTTTGATCAGGAATTGGTTGCCAGTTCCAATTTCCACAAGGGTGTCTCCTGCATTTTCTAGGTTCTTATAGTTTGAGGTTTTACATTTAGGTCTCTGATCCATTTAGAGTTGATTTTTGTTTATGGTGATAGGTGGGGTTCCTATTTCAATCTTCTGCACGTGGTCAGCCAGTTTTCCCAGCACCATTTACTGAATAGGTTCTCCTCGCCCCAGTGGTTGGAGGCTTTGTCAAAGATGAGTTGGTTGAGAAATTGAGGTGCTGTTTCTTTCTTAATCAAGGTTTACAAACCGGTGCTCAGATGACATCAGTCCTGCCATTCTTCTAAGTGACAATGACCTTGAATGACTTGGGACTGCATACTTTCTAGTTGATTACAGTTTTTTGCTTATTCCAGGAGTTCTGGTTCTCAAGGCTTGGTTAAATGTTATACATAAAATTAATACAAAGATGTGAAAGAAAGCAGTTGTCATCTGGAGACTCAGGGAACAGAAACGTTTCTGGGTTTGAGAAAGTTCCAGCAGAGCCCGTTTCTCATCTGGGTCCGGCAGAGGCTTTTCTAGGGACGTGCAGTCTTCTTGTATGTGTCTCCTGCTGTCAGGGGCTCCGTGCAGATGGCTGTGTTCCCTCCAGTCCCAGCCACAGTTACTAGATCGAGGACAGTGACGTGGGGGACTGAAAAAGCGTTCACTGTTAAATTCAAACAGCTTCTACGTTTAGCCCAAGTCAGCTTAACACAAGTTCCCAAGTCTTTTCTAAATCACTGAATGTAACCAAAATGGCCTCTTTTCAGCTTGTAACACTTCAGCGCCCTGGAGGCCTTCTCGTGCATTTGGGTTTTTGTCCTGAGATGAATAGGGAGTGGTTGGAGTGTTGGCCTTTTCTTGTCTGGCCACCATTTTGTTTGTAACTGGGATTAAACATGAAAGGAATTTGGGAGCTAGGATTGAATCAGGGCTGTCTGGTACATGCTGTATTTTCTTAAGAAACACTTAGTGGCCAGGCTGGGTGGCTCAGCTGTCATCCCAGCACTTTGGGAGGCTAAGGCGAGTGGATTGCCTGAGCCTGCGGGTTGGAGACCAGCCCAGGCAGCTTGGTGAGGCTTTGTCTCTACAAGAAATCAATAATGAGCTGGGTGTGGTAGCACATGCCTGTAGTTCCGGCTACCTGGAAGACTGAGGGGGAAGACACAAGTGTACGTGTGTCACACGTGCACTCCACGGATGCTTCTGAGATGTGGCTTTCACCTCTGCCCCTTCAGACCACACCCCGGGGGAGGATGTGGGTCCTGGTGATAGTGTTAGTCCCGTGACTCCCAGAATCGATGGGGGCGGAGAGAAGGACGGCTGATGTCGTATTTCTGTTGTTGTGAAGGAGGCAGCCACGGCTGTCATTTTTTTCCATGCCGGCTGTTTGCACAGGAGCAGGCAATGCTGAGACGTTGCGGCGCCTGCTGGCATCCCCCAGCTGGCGTCCCTCCCGCCCCCGCCTACACAGCCCGTCGCCGCCGGGCCACCCGCTCCTGGCACATGCAGTGACCACCCTGTCTTCTGCCCCAGGTTCCACCACCCGATGCTCAGCCCGCTAGAGAGCAGCTTCCAGCTGGAGGCCGACGTCCTGAGCCACCTGCTGAAGGCCCAGGCGCAGGTCTCCGAGTGGAAGTTCCTGCCGTCGCTGGTGAGCCTGCACAGTGCCCACACCAAGCTGCAGGCCTGGGGCCAGGTCTTCGAGAAGCAGCGGGAGACCAAGAAGCACCTGTTCGGGGGCCAGTCCCAGAAGGCCGTGCAGCCTCCCCACCTCTTCCTCTGGCTGGTGAGGCTCAAAAACATGCTGCTCGCCAAGTTCAGCTTTTACTTCCACGAGGCCCTGAGCCGGCAGACGACGGCCTCCGAGATGAAGGCCTTGACCGCCAAGGCCAACCCGGACCTCTTTGGGAAGATCTCCAGCTTCATCAGGAAGTACGACGCCGCCAACGTGTCCTTGATTTTCGACAACCGTGGCTCAGAGAGCTTCCAGGGCCACGGCTACCACCACCCGCACTCCTACCGGGAGGCCCCCAAGGGCGTGGACCAGTACCCCGCCGTAGTGTCGCTGCCCGGCGACCGGCCGGCCCTGCACTGGCCCAATGTCATCATGCTCATGACGGGCCGCACGGCCGACCTGAGCAGCCTGGAGAAGGTGGTGCACTTCTACGACGACAAGGCCCAGAGCACCTACTTCCTCACGCGGCCCGAGCCGCACTTCACCATCGTCGTCATCTTCGAGTCCAAGAAGTCCGAGCGGGACTCCCACTTCATCTCCTTCCTCCACGAGCTCTCGCTCGCCCTCAAGAACCCCAAGGTGTTTGCCAGCCTGAAGCCGGGCTCCAGAGGCTAGCAGGGCCTCAGGCAGACTTCGGGGATGCGGATGGTCCTTTGTGGCGCTGTGGCCGCAGGGGCCGTGACGGGGACACTCCCGCGCCGCTCAGCGCCGAAGCCGCCCCTCCTGGGCGTGTGCGCCTTCGCAAGGGTTGAGGCCCAGCGAGGCAAGTAGCCAAAGAGCCCCCAGCCGTGCCCATGGGCAACCGCGTATCTCCGTGCACAGCGAGCAGCGTGGGCACTGCCTCCGTTTTCCTGTAGCTCGTGTGGATTGCCTGTTTGTTGGCCTGCGGGTTTTCTCAGATGGTTTTGATTGTTGGAAGCGTGGTGTCCAATGCAGTTGCGGACACTCTCTTTCCCTTCTTCCTGGAAGAGGAGTTGGGATGAGATGGTCAATGGCCTTTTTAGAATTAAGGACCCTGTGCTTTCTGTCTCACACATTGACAAAATAACATGGCGTTGTTGGTTTTATGATTGTGGTCTGCAGATTAATATTTTTGATGCCAACTTGCAGGTCTTGGTGAGAAACTTCTGTCGGACATTGGAGCTGACGGCCGGTCAATGGTCAGCATCGTGTCGGGTTGCCACAGTCCAGAAGACCCTCGTGGCATCCCTGGGGGCCATGGTGTCCTCTGGGGCGGTCTGCATTCCTAACCATGTTGGTTTTTACTTCCACACAGTAGGAATTTCCATCCTGTTTGAGGTCAGCATCAGCGTCAGGTCTGTTCTGCCTGGCCTCGTGTCAGTCACGTCCCTGCTGCCACATGTGCTCATGTCGGCGCTGCTCCCTGGTTATTTTCAGGCTTAACCGCGTGCGCGCTGGGTCTTCTAGCCACGTGGAGAGGCTCACCCCACGTAGCCTACTTCTATAAAAGCAAAGTGAGGGTCCTACTGCCTTGTCCTTGCTGGAAGTTACCTGTGCGCTCAGATGGCCGCAGCATTGTCAGGTGGCCAGCTCCGGGCCTGGGCACTTCCGGGCTTGGGTTTCATGCCTGCCCTTGCCACCACATTGAGACGCGGGGGCCCTGTATCTCACCACACGCCACCTCGTCACTGTGTGGGGAGCAGGCAGAGCATAGAGGCATCATGGGCTGTGGAGTCTTCACTTCTCGGTTACTGATTCCAAAGAGAAAGAAGCTGCCGAGGGTCTTGGGCTGTTCTGCTTACTTGCTCCATCAGTGCGTGTAAGTGGTCAGGCCAGCCTTGCTGCATGACCGGCTCATGGCAGGCATGTCTGTGCCACGGAGCCTGCATGTCTACGTGGGAGGTGTGCCCCTGGTCTGCACTGCCTGGTGGAAGAACCCACTGGCTTTTTTTTTTTTTTTTTTCAAATAAAGGATCTATAAAAAGCCAGTTTGCTTTAAATAGAAAATAGTGACTTACCTCTGTGTTTTATTCACTCAGGTTCTGTGAAAATCTGAAAAGGTTTTACAACATAAAACCTTACATGAAAAATTGGAAACAATTGGAACTAAAAAAGCCAAATCATTTCCCCGTTTGTGTTTTGCCAAGAAACTGAAAACTCCTTGGTATGCATGTAGCTTTTCCTTGCATTAAACTACCATTAGCCTTAATGACTCAGTCCCCGTATTCCTGGGAGAACGCAGGCTTCAGTGGAACCCAGAGAGGGTGTAAATATTAATAAAACATATATACAGTGTTTAAAGGACCAGTCTAAACCCAGAGTATATTTGATTGTATATTTATTTTTAGACATAAACACAAAAAGAATGTACAAAGGGCAGAAGGCAGATGTGAATATTAAGAAATCTAAGACAATATAAGTTCGTAAGTGACTGTGAAGCTAGTTGTCATAGACTACTGGAGGAATTTTTGAAGATTCAATATCTATACTTTCATTGTTTCTTAAGCTCTTCAATAAAGTTTTCTAATTATTAAATAAACCCACATATTTTGGTTCAAGCCAAGAAACAAAGTCATTTTACTCTAGGATTTATCCTCTGAATCCTGTAATGAGATCCATAAAGTCTGTGTTTTGCTAACCAGAAGAGTATATTTGCATATCTTCTGTAGACTGCTTGCTTTGAATTTGTCTCTAAACTGCAACTTAATAACTTGTTATGGGTACCTGGGAGCAGGGTCACTACTGAGTTCGCCAGGGAGTCCACCAAGGAGTGTTTTAGGAAGCTGTTTGGACACAGTGGATGTTTGAAACTGTCCTCTGTTGGATTCGGCCTGATGTCTGACTATGTCATTTTGGGAGTGTGTGAAAATAAAGCCCGATTCTTAACCAAACAGCCAATGACCTTTATGTGATTGCATCATACACTGGACACACTGGGGAATATTGACTTTAAGAAAGAAAGTAGTTGATCCTTCACTGAATTTAGGATGATCTTTAAAATGTGTCCTACTCAGCTGGGTGTGGTGGCTCACACCTTAATCCCAGTATTTTGGGAGGCCTAGGTGGGAGGATTGCTTAAGCCCAGGAGTTGGAGACTAGCCTGGGCAACATAGTGAGACCTCATTTATATAAAAAATCAAAAAATTAGCCAGGTGTGGTAGCACATGCCTGTAGTCCTAGCTACTAGGGAGGCTGAGGCAGGAGGATTGCCTGAGCCCAGTAGGTCGAGGCTGCAGTGAGCTTTGATTGTGTCACCGTACTCTGTCCTGGGTGACAGTGAGACCCTGATGCAAAAAAAAAGAAAAGCAAAGCCCACCCTTCTGACTTACCAGACTTCCAGTCTTGTTTCTTTGGTAGGTCAGCCTCTGCGCTCAACTTCCCCGTCTGTAAAATGGGGATAAGAAGGTGGGGGCTGCCTTTTTCAAAGCACAGTGGAAGGACGGAATGAGACCATCCATGTGCAGAAGTCTTGGAGACTTCGGGGCTTGCCAGCCTGTCAGGCAGAGATGGACCCCTCCTCCACCACCACGGCACCCACCGGGACACGTCTGTCTGCCAGGCTCTCCTTTCTTCTGCCTCAAGTCTGACACACCTGTGCTGAGTCCACAGGTTTGAGCAGTACTCGGAGAACTGGACTAGGTCACTGCCTCACCAACCCTCCACCCTTCTTTAGAGTCCTTGGTCCCTTGTTCCCAGTTTTGTTTAGTTGGTTGATACATCCTTTCAGTTCTTCTATAATTTCTTTTTGGTCTGGTTGCTTTAACGATTACCGAGAGGAGTGTGTTAAAATCCCAACGGTGCTTGTGGATTTGTGTCTTTCGTCGTTTATTTCTATCAGTTTTTCCATCCTGTATTTTGGAGTCCCTCCCTCCCCCAACCTTTTTTTTTTTTTAGGGGGTCTCAATCTGTCACCCAGGCTGGAGTGCAGTGGTGTGATCATAGCTCACCACAACCTCGACCTCCCGAGCTCAAGTGACCCTCCTGCCTTAGCCCCCCATGTAGCTAGAACTATAGGCCTGCGCCACCATGCCCAGCCAGTTTTGTTTTGGTAGAGATGAGGCCTCACTATGCCATCTAAGCTGGTCTCAATCTCCTGGCCTCAATCGATCCTCCTTCCTTGACCTCCCAAATGCTGGAATTACAGGCATGAGCCACCGCCTGGCTATTTTGGAACCCTTTTATTAGGCCTATATATGAGGAGGGGACCCAAAAAACCGCAGAATTTATTTATAAAAAACTTTGTATTTATTCTTACATGTTTAGATTTGTCACTTGCAAAGTACTCCCCGTTTGCTGCAATACACCTATCAAGATGCTTTTTCCACTGCTCAGAATGGTTTTTTGTTCTTGTTTTTTTTTTGAGTCAGAGTCTCACTCCACCCAGACTGGAGTGCAGTGGCATGCTCATGGTCACCCCAACAAAAACCTGGTGGGCTCCAGTGATCCTTCCGCCTCAGCTTTCCAAGTAGCTGGAACTACAGGCGTGTGCTACCGCACCCAGCTAATTTTTTAATTTATTGTAGAGATAAGGTCTCGCCAAGTTGCCTGGGCTGTTCTCGAACCCGCAGGCTCGGGCAATCCACTTGCCTCGGCCTCCCAAAGTGCTGGGATGACAGACTGAGCCACCGAGCCCGGCCTAGAACAGTTTTTGAACTCATCAATTTCGATGCCTTTTAGTGCTTCTGCCAAGTTTTGTTTCACCTCTTCTTCCACATCAGCAAAGCATTTCCCTCTGAGGACTTTTTTCATCTGAGAAACAAAAAAAGTCCCCGGGTGGGATTTTAAGAAGCTGCTTGGACACTGGACATTTGTAACTGTCTTCTCTTGGACTTGGCGCCTGATGTCTGACTGTCAGTTCGGGAGTATGTGAAAATAAAGCCCGATTCTTTTGTTTTTTTTTTTTTGAGTTGGAGTCTCACTCTGTCGCCCAGACTGGAGTGCAGTGGCCGCTCCCGGCCACCGCGGCCTTGATCTGCTGAACTCCGGCGATCCTTCCGCCTCAGCCTTCCAAGTAGTTGGAACTACAGGCGCACGCTACCACGCCCAACTAATTTTTGATTTATTGTAGAGATGAGGTCTTGCCACGTTGTCCAGGCGGGTCTCGAACCTGCGGGCTCAGGCAATCCACTCACCTCAGCCTCCCAAGGCGTGGGATTACAGGCTGAGCCACCAAGCCCGGCTTAAAGCCCGATTCTTAACCAAGAGGCCAATAACCTTTACATT
>CAUYQG010269080.1:0-16993 GCA_963574415.1 Tarsius wallacei
GCGCGCGCCTGTAGTTCCAGCTACTTGGAAGGCTGAGATGGAAGGATCGCCGGAGCCTAGCAGGTCGAGGCTGCGGTGGCCGGGAGCGGCCACTGCACTCCAGTCTGGGCGACAGAGTGAGACTCCAACTCAAAAAATAAAATAAAATAAAATAAAATAAAATCCAGTTCACTTTAGATGGGCAGCATGGTTGATTACATGTTTTTGCTAATTTGAATAATGCTGCAATAAACATGTATGTGCAGGTATTGTTTTTATAGAATAATTTGAGTTCCTCCAGTTATATTCCCAGAAAGGGGATTACTGGTTCATATGGAAGGTCAGTTTTTAGATCTTTCAGGAATCGCTCAACTGTTTTCCACAGCAGTTGTACGAGTTTACACTCCCACCAACAGTGTAGAAATGTTCCCTTTTCCCTGCAACCTCTCCAGCATCTGTTGTTTTTTTAGTTATTGATGATGGCTATCCTGACTGGAGTTAGGTGGTATCTCAGTGTGGTTTTAATTTGCATTTATTTGATGATTAGTGGGGCTGAGCATTTTTTCATGTATCTGTTAGCTGCTCATATGGATTCTTTTGAGAAGGGTCTAGTCATATCTTTTGCCCGCTTTTTAATTGGGCTATTTGTTTTTTTCCTTTTGGCATATTTGAATTCCTCATAGATCCTAGATATTAGGCTTTTATCAGATACACAGTTGGCAAATTTTTTTCCCATTTTGTTGCTGTATCCCTGCTCTTTTGATGGTTTCTTTTGCTTTGCATAAGCTTTTCAGTTTGATGAGGTCCCACTTGACTATCTTATCTCTTATGGCATGGGCATTTGGGGTTTTGATCGGGAATTGATTACTTATTCCAATTTCCATAAGGGTGTCTCCTGCATTTTCTAAGGTGCTTATAGTTTGAGGTTTTTATGTTTAGGTCTTTGATCCATTTAGAGTTGATTTTTGTGTATGGTGATAGGTAGGGGTCTTGTTTTAATCTTTGCATGTGGTCATCCAGTTTTCCCAGTACTATTTACTGAATAGGTTCTCCTCTCCCCAGTGGTTGTTGGTGGAGGCTTTGTCAAAGATGAGTTGGTTGAGAAGTAGAAATTTTGCTTCTGGAATCTCTATCCTGTTCCATTGCTCTATATGCCTGTTCTTGTACCAATACCAGGCTGTTTTGATTATTGTAGCCTTATAGTAAAGTTTAAAATCTGAAAGTTTGATAACTCCAGCTTTGTTTCTTTGCTAAGGATTGTTTTGGCTATTCATGGTCATTTATGTTTCCATATGAATTTCTGCATTGTCATTTCCAGGTCTGAGAAGAATGATGTTGATAATTTATTGGGTATTATGTTGAATCTGTAGATTGCCTTGGGTAGGACGGATACCTTAACAATGTTGATTCTTCCAATCCATGAACATGGAATATTTTTCCATTTGTTTGTGTCTTTTTTGATTTCTTTGAGCAGTATTTTGTAGTTTTCATTGTAAAGGTTTTTCACCTCTCCAGTTAGGAAGATGCTGAGGTATTTAATTTTTTGTGTGGTTATTGTAAATGGGATTGTGCTTTTTATTTGGTTCTCTGCCTGTTTGTTATTGGTATAAAGAATGCAACTGTCTTTTGCACATTTATTCTATACCCTGAGACTTTGCCAAAGTCCTTTATCAGTGCAAGGATGTTTTTGACAGATTCTCTTGGGTTTACAAGGTATAGGATCATATTGTCAGCAACTTCTAACACTATGTTAAACAGGAGGGGTGAGGATGAGTAGCCTTGCCTTGTTCTGGTTTTCGGGGGAAAAGCCTCCCAATATCTGTTCTTTAGCAATATGTTGGCTGTGGGTTTATCAAAGATGGCTCTTACTATTTTGAGGTATATTCTCTCTATGCCTAGGTGTTCATGGGTTTTTATTAAGAAGCAATGCTGGATTTTATCAAAGCTTTTTCTGCATCTAATGATATAATCATGTGGTTCTTGCTTTTGCACCTGTTAATGTATTTAATTACATGTATGGGCTTGTGGATATTGAACCAACCCTGCATCCCAGGGATGAAGCCTACTTGGCCATGGTGAATGTATTTTGAGATGTGTTGTTGGTTCTGATTTGCTACAATCTGTTGAGAAATTTTGCATCTCTGTTCATCAGGGATATTGGCTTGTAATTCTCTTTCTTTGCTGGATAGTTACCTGGTTTGAGTATCAATGTGATGCTAGCTTCATAAAATGACTTGGGGAGAGTTCCATCTTTCTGATTGCCTGGAATAATTTCATAGATTTGATATCAGCACCTCCTTGTATGTTTTGTAGAATTCTGTTGGAAAGCCATCTGGTCCAGGGCTTTTTTTTGTAGGTAATTTTCTTATGATGGATTCAGGTTCCTGGTTTGTTATTGGTCTATTTAGGGTCTGAATGTCTTCTTATTTCAATCTTGGGAGGTTGTATAATGTCAGAAAGTCCTCCATTCCTTTAGGCTTTCAAGTTTGCTTCCATACAGGTGTGCATAGTAATCTCTGATAATCTTTTGTGTTTCCTCAGGGTTAGTTGTGAATTGACCTTTTGTGTTTCTGATTGTGTTTATGTGGGTTTTTTCTCTCATTTTATTGGTCAATCTGGCTAGGGGTCCATCAATCTTGTTTATCCTTTCAAAGAACCAACTTTTAGTTTTGTTGGTTTTTTTTCTATCATATTTTTGTCTCCTGTGTCCCATATTTGGGCTTTTACTTTGGTGATCTGAATTCTTCTGATGAAGTTAGGGGTTTTGCGGTCTTGTCTTTCCAGCTCCCTTAGGTGATTTGTTAGGCTGTTAACTTGTGATCTTTCTATTTTCTTGATGGGTGTTCATAGATATATAAATTTCTCTCTTAGTATTGATTTCTTAGTATCCTAGCGGTTTTGGTAAGATGTTTATTTATTTATTTTTTGTTTCCATGGATCTTTTAATTTCTGCTTTGACTTCAGTGGTGACTCAGGAGTTGCTCAACATCATGCTGTTTAGTGTCCATGTCTTTGTGACTTTTGGGGGAATTTTGTTGGTGTTGATATTCATTTTTATTTCACTGTGGTCTGAGAAGGTGTATGACAAAATTTCGATCTTATATAATCTGTTTATGCTTTATTTATTGCTGAGGATGTGATCAATATTGGAGTATGTTTCGTGTGGTGATGAGAGTAATGTATATTCCATGGTTGTTAGGTAGATTGCTCTGTAGGTATCTATTAAGTCCATTTAGTGGTCAAATTGAGCTTCTGGATCTCCTTGTTGATTTTTGCCTCAATTATCTATTTAGGCTTGTTAGTGGGGTATTTAAGTTCCCAAGTATGATAGCATTAAGAGTCGATATCTTTTTTTAGCTTACTTAATAACTGCTTTATAAAAACTGGTACTCTTGTGTTGGGTAGATATATGTTTAGGATGGACATTTCATGTTGATTGAATCTTTTATCATTATGTAGTGTCCTTTTATATCTTTTAAATTTTTTGATAGCTTAAAGGTTCTTTTGTCTGATATTAAGATCATAACTTCTGCCTTCTTTTGTGTTCCATTCACCTGAAAATTTGTTTTCAATCCTCTAACTTTGAGTCTGTGAGTGTCCATTCTGGTAAGATGTGCTTCGTGGAGGCAGCATATTGATGACTTGTGGTTTTTTATCCAGTTTTCCATTCTGTGTCTTTTCAGTGGTGCAGTTATTCTATTCATGTTCAGGCTGATTATTGAGATGTGATAGTTGATCCCTGTCATGAGTTTCTTATAGAGTTTTTTACTGTTGTTGTTTGTTTATTTGTTTGTTGGTTTTCTTTTGATTTTCAAATTTTGAATTTATTTTTAATTTTGTAGTCATGATGCATGCTGTGTTGATTCTCTGTCTTCTTGCATTCTTGGAAAGAGTATGGTTGTTCTTTTTTTCTTTCTTTTGTGCTTAATACCTTCTTAAGCATCTTTTGTAGGGCTGGTCTGGATGCAGCATAAATTCTTAGGAATTGAATGTCTGGGAAGAATCTTAATTCTTCATCACTAATGAACTTAGCTGGGTAGGAAATTATTGGTTGGAATTGTTTATCTATGAGGACTTTGAAGATGGACTCCAGTCTCTTCTAGTCTGTAGTGTTTTGTAGATAATTCTGCTGCTATTCTAATTTATCTTCCCTGGTAGATAGTCTGACCTTTCTCTCTCAATGTCTTTAGGATTTTTTCTGGTATACCTACTCTGTGTAAGTGAATTACTATGTGTCTAGGAGTTGGTCTTCTCAGTTGATTCCCTGCAGGGGTTCTCTGAATCTCTTGTGTTTAGATGGTTGCATCTCTGAAGAGATGTGGGATGTTTTCTTGAATTACCTCATGGAATGTTTGTTCCAGGGTGCTCTCATTCTTCTTTTCTGCTTCAGGGATACCAATCAGGCATAAGTTTGATCTCTTAACTAATTCACGACTGCTGATGTGAATTTATATCATTCCAAATTCTGTTCCTAGTTACCACTGATATAAATTTATGTCATTCCAAATTCTTCTCCTGTTTGCTACTGATGTGAATTTACCTCATTGTGGAAGACTGCCTTTTGGGGTTTATAATCCTAATAAAAATACAAAGTATGGAATGCTAGTCAGAGTGGTATCTGAGGAAAATACTGGATATGTCTCCAACTTTCAGCTGGATTGTGGAAAAGTTGACAATTTAGAAAAGACCATTGAATCCGTGCTTAATGACAGAAGTTTGAGGCAACCAGCTTCAGATTTTTTTTCACCTGCTCTCAGTATTAGAAAAGTGAAAAATTTGCCAGTTATGAATGTATTAATATATTTGCACATTTCTCGAAGTCTTTGTTCTGTCTTTTTTTTTTTTTTGAGTTGGAGTCTCACTCAGTCACCCAGACTGGAGTGCAGTGGCCGCTTCCAGCCACCGCAGCCTCAACCTGCTGGGCTCTGGCGATCTTTCCGCCTCAGCCTTCCAAGTAGCTGGAACTACAGGCGTGTGCTACCATGCCCGGCTAATTTTTGATTTATTGTAGAGATGAGGTCTCGCCAAGTTGCCCAGGTGGGTCTCAAACCCGCAGGCTCAGGCCATCCACTCACTTCAGCCTCCCAAAGTGCGGGATTACAGGCTGAGCCACCAAGCCTGGCTTTGTTCTGTCTTTTTAAGCTTCCTTTCTATGTTTTTAACAGATTGGGTTAGTTCCATATTTTGATCTTCAAGCTCTGAGATTCTTTCTTCTGCCTGGTTAATTCTGCTTTCTAAGCTTGTCAGTTTATTATTTACTTCATTGACTGTATTCTTTATAGTTTGTGTCTCTGTAATTAATTCTTTCATGTTTTCATCTTGCCTTTCTTGGTTCTTATTCATCTTTTCCAACCATTCCCTGATTTTTGCATTTGTGGTCTGAGATCAGTTGATCTGGGTGCTCTTCATTGTTTGAGTTTTGAAGTCTGTCTTCTTGTGCACTACTCTTTTTGGACTTTGTGTGAGGTACCTATGTTTTTTCATTTATTTCTGTTCATTTGTGATGGATTTTTCTTCTCTTTACTTTCATTGCTCAGTGAGAGAGGGAGTAGTTTTCACTTCTGCTTGCTCAACTCCCTAGTCTTCTTTTGGTAAAGCCTCTGCATTTGATTTTGATGCTGGGTTGGGTGTGGGTAGCTGTGTTGTCCTTTTGCAGCTTTGAGATTTGAATAAGTTGTGTTGGGGGGGCGCCAAGATTCAAAAGTTGCCCCTACTCATCTGCTGTGGGCTGCACTCTTCATCTCTGGTTGCAGCCGTAGACCTGCAAATGTTTCAGTTAGGTGGGGTAGCGTGCCTGGGTTTCCTCATCAGGGCCTGTCCATCTGAGAATACTGTACCTGGGTATCCTCTTTTGGATGGCAGTGATCAATCTCAGACAGGTGTTAAATTCACCTGGAAATCTTAGGGAGTACCTCCATTGTTCATGTGGGCAGGCCAGATCCTGTCTCTGCCTGGTTACCAGGGCAAAGGTGGTAAGCACATCTCTGAATCTTGTCCTCTGCTGGGACTCAGTGACTAGTTCCTCCAGTTATTTTCTCCATGGTCCCTGATGCCAATGTCCAATCTGGTGCTGAAGGCTGTGGTGGTGGGTGGCACTGGCAGCATGTGTTTTTTCACTACTTTCTTCTGTGTAGGATCACAGAGATGCTGATTGCCTTTGGGCCATGGAATGTGCTGGGATCTGAGTAGCTGCACTGGGCAGCCACCTCAGCAGAACTCAGGATGCTTGTTTCCATGTCCCCACTCAGTCACCCGGTTGCCAACACATTTGCATGTATATTCATCTCTGCACCCATGCATTTATGCAGAGACTCACACACTCCAACCTACTCTGTTGTCATCTTGGAATCATCTCCATGTATCAAGTGATTTTACTGTTGAGTAGCATTCCACAAGATGATGTCTTTGTCTGCAGAATTCATCTCTGACCACACTACCTACAGATCTTGTAACACACAGTATATCACTTTGTACATTTTCTCTTCCTTGAGTCTCTGCAGGGTATGAAAGATCCTGTGGGGCAGAGTACTGTGATTCTTCTGCTCTGCTATTTTCTCTCTTCCTGGCAAATTAGGGTGGCACTGTACTCAAAATACAGAGCATCAGTGTGGTGTGCTGACTCTTCTCTTCAGCATCTAAGCACTTAGGTCTACAGGATGTGCAAGAAGCTTGGTGCCAGCATTTGTTTCTGGTGAGGGACTCAGGCTGCTTCCACTCATGTGGAAGGCAAGGGAAGCAGACATCACACAGCAAGAAAGAGAAAGGGAGCAAGCAACTTCTTCTCTATTTAACATGAGAGTTTGAACTAAGCCCAAGCTGAAAGCAGATGTATCATATGTCCTTTGAACGTTATCTTTGAAAAACAGACCTTCTTATTCATGGGAATGAACCCAGCACAAATCACAGGAACCACAAATATTGCTGTTCCAATACATTTTGGGCTGACAACTCATCTAGATTCTGGAAGATTTTTCATGAATAAGACCTTAGCACATACTTGGAAACCCGAGCAAACCTCCATTCTTTCTAGAAAAGTTGTGATTTGTGTACAGAAAAAGGGTAGTGTCCCCCTCCACACTTATCCCACTCTCACACTTGCCATGCTGCCTGTCACAAGCAAATACCAGGACTTTGTGAGATCTGGAAGATGTGGCATGAGATGCCAGCAGGATTAGAGAAGGAGTACCAGATGAGGAAAGAAAAGCAGTGACATTACTGAGCCATTACTATCTGCCATGCTCTTCCATCTGTTTACTAAATACAACCTTATGAAGTAGGAACTATTTTTACACCTATTTTAAAAATCAAGAAACTGAAAGACAGAGAGGTAAAGTAACTTGTCTAAGGTTACAGGGCAAATGCAGGAACGGGGATTCAAATCCAACTCTGAAAGACCTCAAGGCCATGCTTTTTCTGTGATAGCATTATGAGATTATACTACAACTCATAGGGTGACCCTGAGTAGCTTAGAAACCATGAAAAATTTCCTTATTTTCTTGGGGCCTCAGTTTCTCCATCTATACAATGGGGGGATTGGGCTAGGTGATCTCTGAGCATCCTTTTTGGTATCTAATCCCATTTGGCTATTGTAACATTCTGTGGGAGAAATTGGGCAACTCTTGTTATCATTATCTCATTTTATTAATGAAAATATGGAAATTGAGAGGTTTGTGTCTCATATACAGTCACAAACTTGTTTCTGGCAGAGTCTGATTTAAACTAGGTTTCTGAATATCTAGATTGAAGTATCAGAGGCCACCTGGCTCAGGTTATGTCATTCTCTTATTTCTTCTCCTGATTATGATAAAAGCCCCCATTCCCAGGAACTAGGGTTCACATTAATAAAATGTTTACACATTACAATGTGATTTGAAACCCTTGAGTATTTTCTCTGAATCTGTCATTGGTTAAAAGTTTGTTCTTGTTTTTTTAAAGAATGAAATAACTCACTAAGTCACACTTTTTCCCAGGGGGTTTTGATGGGAAGAAGTGATATCTAAAATGTATTAAGAACCTACCATGTATATTAGACCCTGAACATTATTTCTGCAATTCCCAGGCATGCTTCATAATCAAAACCTCTGGAGAACTTGTTAAAAACATAGTTTCCTACAATCTACTGAGAACTACAGATATGGAATAAGATTATACA
Organism: Tarsius wallacei; assembly: GCA_963574415.1. NCBI lineage: Eukaryota > Metazoa > Chordata > Mammalia > Primates > Tarsiidae > Tarsius > Tarsius wallacei. Next base: position 8,132 of record CAUYQG010269080.1, read on the forward strand.
TTTTTAATAAGTTCTTACACACAGTGGATCTTCATCATGAGCTAGGGTTGATTATTAATTATATAGCTGACCAGTTGGTTTTTGACCAGTGTACATTCTGACTGATTGGAGTCCATGCCATACCAGCTGTTATGTATTCTGTATATCAGCCATAAAGTAGGGATCACATATGTTCACTTGATAGAAGAGGATCAAAGACTCCAAGAGCCTCAGTAGCTTGCCCCACATCACACAGATATTATTAAGCAGGTAGCCGGAGGAAGGCCATGCTCATTTTCAAACTGCAATAACTGATCACTGCTAAAGAGAGCAAGTCATGGGGTGTGTATCAATCAGAGGTCTACAGAGAAAGAGAACCAATAAGAAATACATAAGAGATTTATTTTAAGGAATTAGCTATGTGATTATGGAGGCTAGCAAATTTCAAATCTACAGGGCAGCCCAGCAGGTTGGAAATGGAGAATTTCTATGTTACAGTCTTAAGGCAGAATTCCTTTTTGCTGAGGAAACCTTAGTCTTTTTTTTTTTAGTTGAAGTCTCACTCTGTCGTCCAGGCTGGAGTACAGTGGCACGCTCATGGCCACCCCAGCATCGACCTGCTGGGCTCCGGCGATCCTTCTGCCTCAGTCTTCCAAGTAGTTGGAACTACAGGTGCTCACTACCATGCCTGGCTAATTTTTATTTATTTATTTATTGTACTGATGAAGTCTTGCCAAGTTGCCCGGAGTTGGTCTCGAACCCATGAGTTCAGGCAATCCACTCACCTTGGTCTTCCAAAGTGCTGGGATTACAGGCTGAGTCACCAAGCCCAGCCCTAGTTTTTGCTCTTAAGGATTTAACTAATTGAATCAGGCCCATGAACATTATCAATGGTAATTTCCTTTACTTAAAGTCCGCTGATTGTCAAAATTAATCACATTTACAAAAACAACTTCCATAGCAAAGCTTAGACTAGTATTTGATAAACAACTGGGAACTATAGTATAAAAGTCCCCCCTTATCCAGTTTCCCTTTCTGTAGTTTTAATTACTTGTAGTCCACTGAGGTCCAAAACTATTAGATGGAAAATTCAAGAAATAAACAATTTATAAGTTTTAAATTGTGGGCCATTCTGAGTAATGTGATGAAATCTTTCACTGTTCCACTCTGTGCCACCCAGACTGTGAATCATTTGTTTGTCTAGCACATTTATGCTGTTTATGCTGCCTACGTATTAGTCACTTAGCTGGCTCAGTTATCAGATGACTTCCATGGTATCACAGTGCTTGTGTCAGTCTCCCTTATTTTACTTAATAATGGCTCCAACGTGCAAGACTAGTGATGCTGACAATAGAGAAGCTGTAAGGTGCTTTCTTTAAGTCAAAAGGTGAAAGTGCCTGGCTTAATAAGGAATGAGAAAAAAAAACTGTATACTGAAGTTGCTAAGGTCTATAATAAGAACGAATCTTCTATCTGTAAAACTGATAAAAAGAAAAAGAAATTCATGCTAGTTTTGCTGTTTTACCTCAAACTATAAATGTGATGGCCATAGTACATGATTGTTTTGTTATGATGCTGAAGGCATTAAATTTGTGGATGAAAGACATGAACAGAAACATGTTCTGATTGATGGCAATCAAGTTCAGTACTATTCATGGTTTCAGGCATCCACTGGAGATCTTGAATGTAACCCCTGAGAATAAGGGGGGACAATTGTATAGCCAAGTTGACGCATTAGATTAACAATCACGGGGTATTTTGGGGAGTGAACTGCTTTGGGACAGCACTGATTTGAGCCCAGAGACAAAGTCAGCTATTGCCTCACCAAACTGTTAGCCCTATCCCTATTTATCAGGGCTTTTCTATTTATCCAGCTTCCCGTGGCTGAAACCTCCAGATTTCATGACTCAGTCAAGGTTTAAAATAAAGTGGCTCTTAAACTGAACTGTATACTGTTGCTGGAAGAGCAATTGCTGAGATGAAGAGCAAAGAGACAGATCAGAGTCTGTTTCCAAATGACCTCAAAAACATGATATTTCCTATCTTCATCATATCTCTATCATCAGTTTCCTCACTTATAAAATGTAGATAATAATTGCATCTACCTTTTAGAGGTTTAATAAAAATGAAATAGATTATATGTAAAGTGCTTAGAACAGTACCTTGCACATATTAAACACTATATAGATGTCAGCTGTTTTATTGTTATTGTTGTTGTTGTTATCATCAGCAGCATCCTAGCTAAAGCCCTCTGCAAAAGTATAAACTCAATAAGTTTGTGTTCAAGAACCTCTTTTGATATTGGCCTGTTCATGAGTTCTGGCGGCAGTACCTACAGGTAACTTGAAGGATTTCAGCTTCTTTCTTCCATATCAGCACCAGCTACCCCCTAGTAAATATGTCAAATGAGCAAAAACAGTGCAATGGCCACATCAAAACAGCCCAAGTAAGCCCCCTGGCCTATCCCCACCTCCTACTGCTCCTTCCACCTCATTATTAATCTCTGATAAAGTCTGGAGTCTCCAAAGCTGACTGCCAATTATCTCTGCATTACCTACATAAACTAGACCTCTCCTGACCAAAACCCTATGAATTAAGTAGCACTATCCTTAAAAAACTGAGACCCAACGAGTTAAAAGGATTTGCCCAAGGTCACACAGCTAACCAGTGGGATAGTAGGGATTTGAGACCCAGATATATAGGACTACAAGCCCATGTTTTGTCCACTATACCACATGAACTCATCCTAAGATGCCCATGGCTTCAAATGGCATAACTTCTCTCTTATAAATAATTTGCATTTCAAAAGAGGAGTCACATAGATGCAAAAGGCACAAATATAAAGAAAGGGATTTTTCCCATTAGGTTGTAGCTTGTTTAAGATATGGAAAGAATCATGATGAAGATGAATTTAAAAAACAGACAAAAAGAATGACTTCAAAAATTTCTTTAAAAAAAATTTTTTTACAGTTACCTTTATCGTAAATAAATTTAGCATATATTCTTGGCAATGTCATACAAAAATTAATTCATAAAGGTAAAATGTTTAGGCAGTGTAGCAAGACAGTGGGGAGTGATTTGGAGGCAGGAGGTCTCCCAAAGGAGACCTCAGACTTACGTGGCCAACTGACAAGCCAACTCAAGTGGAGGCAGAATATAAAACAAGTCTCCTTATAACCCTTGGCTTGGAAGTGGAGTGACAGCAGAGACTGCTGGTGAGTCTAGTATTATGGTTGGTCTCTGTAATGTTCTGTCTTTCTAGGCACGCACTCTGCCAGGCTGCAAAGAACTTGAAAGTACTTCGAATTACTTTGGGACTTGCCATATCTTAGTTAAGCTGTCAATGTGGAAAATCACAAAGTAATTATGAGTGCTTTCACTGTCCTTCTAAATTAGGCAATAAATAGGATGAATCACTGAATGAGACACCAGTACTTTCCAAGCTCTCTGCAGCATACTGAGAAAGGTAATTATTGACTGAAAAGCAAAGAGCCACCAAGCAGAAATAGTTTCAAGAAATGTGTATGAAGGGTAGGGGCTTTACAACATGTTCTACTTTTAATATGGTGGCATTTCATGATCAAGAAACACAGAAAAATAGTCTAAATTTGCAAACATAGCTATAAAAATGTCTCTCATAACTACCCTCCACTGCCCCACCTCAAGCACAACTTCTTTGCTAATACTGAAGGCCCCACAAAGAATTTACCTACTTGTCTTAGTCAATCTGGCTGCCATAACAAAATACCATAGATTGGGTGGCTTAAACAACAGAAATCTATTTTCTCACAGTTATAGAGGCTGGAAATCTGGATCAGGGTGCCAGGGCAGTTGAGTGCCTGGTGATGGCTGCGTTACTGGCTTGCAAATGGCCTATTCTCTGTATTCATGTGAGAGAGATCTCTCTTGCTGTCATTCTTGCTGTCTCCCTCTCCCTTTCTCTCTTCTTCTTCTTCTTATAAGTTGACTAATTCCATCATGAGAGCTCCTCCTTTATGAATGAATCTAACACCGATCATCTCTCAAAGGCCCCATCTCCAAATACCATCACATTGGGGGTTGGGACTTCAACTTAGAAATTTGAGGTGAGGGGGCACAAACATTAATCTATAACACAATCCTTTCCACTTACCAGACCAAAAGCACCACCAAAAATAATGGCATTGAACAGTTGGGGTCTCCCTTTGCAGTGAAAAACACATTCACATGCAAACAACATTTTTATCATCTATCCCCCTGCTCAGAAATTTAAAATTGTTTTCTTTGTCTGTCAAATCAAATCTAAGTTCTGCAATTCCTTACCTTTCATAATGAGATGTTTCATGATCTATTTCACTCCTATTTCCCATCTAAAAATTTCTTGAAGGAATGTATCATCTTCCCATGGAGTTGAAGCATGGCACTTTTAGATTTAACATTTGAAGTTTTAACTATACAAGTGCAATGCCAATATTCTACTTCAGTTATAGTTTACAATTTTGATGAAACACAAATTTGAATTAGCATCACTGTGGAAGCTAGTGTGCAGCACCCAGACTCTTAGCTAGTCAGGGCATTTCATTTTCCCTCTACTATCCACACCATAATATAGCTCTATTGCTCTCTCCAAAATTCAATGACATAAGTATTACCATGTTTGTTTTACAAATGAAGCAATTGAAAGAATTAAATATGATGCATTCATTTAACAAATCTTTAAAGAGTGCCTATTCTGGAACTTCGGGATACAGCAGTAAACAACCCAGTTACTCTGGAATTTATATTCTTGAGGGGGAAATACTCAAGTAATCTAAGAAACATTGATGATTGCCATGAAGGAATGCTTTATGAAAAGACAACATCTAAAATCTTAAAAGAAACAAAAGGATGAGACGACAAGGTGAACAAAGACAAAATTATAATTTCAGCACAAAGCCAATCAGATACCAGAGGAATGGATGAGTGCACACTGTTACACTACTTCACACAAAAGCACCCAGTGCAATAAAGCAGCTCTTGTGGTGATGTTGAAATACATTTCATGAAACAATGCAAAACCCTATTAATCATAGCTTTTATATAATGTTTCAAGGCTTTAAATATACACATAGAAATAAGATTGGAAAGATATTCATTCATTGAACAATTTTTTTTAGCATCTACTATGTGTAAGATGCTATTCTAGTCACATTAGGATATAGCAGTGAAAAAGAAAGACAAGAGAACTGCCATCAGAGAACTGAAATTTCAGTGGTAAAAGGAAAATAAACACGTGAACAAGCATAGGTTAGATAATTTTAGGAAGTGGCAAGTGCTCTGAAGGTAATAGAACAAAGTGATGCAAAGGGCTAAGCTTCTTTAAGTGATCTGAAAAAGACTGCCTGAGGGGGTGGCTTCTGGGCTGAGACCTAAATAAGATAAAAGTGGCCAGCCACGCAAAGAGCTTGGAAAAAAGCATCTCAGAATGGCAGCACAACAGATGCAAACCTCTAAGGAGTAACTGAGTTTGCCCTACACTAAGAACTGAAAGAAGATGCCTGGGACTAGGATGATGTGAGTGAAGGGGAGAGATGTGATATTAGTTTAGAGAGAGAGACAAGGGTCAGGCCATGTAGGGCTTTGTAGGCCATCAATGGGAGTATTTTAAGCAAAATAGGAAGCCCACTCAGGGGTTTTACGCAAGGAGTGATGTAATCTTCTTGAGGGTTTTAATGATCACATCAGTTGTTGTGTAAAGAATGGCTTATAAGAAGGGCTAGATTAGAAACAAAGCATGCAGTAATCTACTGTAGGAGTTCTGGTCCTAGGCAAGATAGAGTAAGCATGCTTCAACTTGTCTGTCCCATGGAATACAACTATCAAATCAGGACAGAATACATGGGGAGAAATTTGAGGCCTCTGAGAGGTAAACAACAGCAAGACAGAGAAGAAAAGAACACCAGAAGTAGAATTATCACTGTGTCAGCGGTGAATTTAATTATTTTCCCTACCTTTTTTCCTCTTTTCTATTCCCTAGCCTGGACTCAACACAGACCAAAACAGAGAAGTGGACACTGTGGCTTAGACAGAGAGCTCCAGGAGAAGCCCTCTAGCACTATCTTAAGGGTCAAGAACAGTGATTCCTAATACTCAGAGGCAGTGCAGAACCCACCCTTTTTTTCCCTTTCTCTTTTTTGTTCTCTCATTCTTCAGACCCAAGGAAATCCTGTGGTAGAAGTAGCAAAATCTCAAAAACCAAAACTCAGAGGGAGGGGAACCCATCCTGTCCGTTTGATGGAGCTGTGGCTCCAAGAGAGTGGGGGTAAACCTGTGATCATTTTATTCTCTCTCTCTGTCCTCCCTTTCTTGGTTCAGGAAATGAGTCCAGTCACAAAAGTGAATGATAGAGAACAACATACTAAGTTAACTAGAGTACCAAGTTTCTGCTGGTGGGCCAAATAAAGGAGACACGGGGATGCAAAAAGTACCGGGAAGGTTGTAGAGAGGGAGGAGCTTGGGAAAACACCCTATAAAGTATTTTATTAGTTCCAGGGCTCACATATGAGCTGTGCATGCATGGATCTGATCCTAATTAGCCTACCGAATATTTTGAGAATGGAAGTAACTGATAGACCACTGCCTAGGACCCAGACTAGCTGCTGAGAGTGGTGCGCTCACAAGACAGACATGAATAGCACTATAAAGTCCATGAAAGCTTAACCACAACTGGAATCATAAGCTACAGAAGGCGAGTTGGAACTTGGGGCCAGAAATTAATCAGATTGATTGCCTACTATAACAAAACATCAACATTCTCCATAGAGTTTAGGACAGACCCACAGTCTCATAACATAATTTTCAAAATAACAAGATAAATCCAAATTTTCTAGGCATGAAAGTTCCTAGTAGAAAATAAGCAGACATGAAAACAGAGATGACACAAATATTGGAATTATCTGACAAATATAGCTATTATAAAAGTGTTCATATAATCAATCTTAAACAGTCTTGCAATAAATGTTAAAATAAAAAGTCACAATGTGACAGGCAGACTCAAAGGTGAACTCCACAATCCCCAGCTCCTGTTATTTACACTTTAGTATAAAACATCCTCCCCTTGAATGCAGGAAAAAGACCTGTGGCTTGCTTTTAATTAGTAGAATGTGGCAAAGATAATGAAATGTCACTCTCATGATTATATTGCATGAAAAAGGTGATGGGACACTATTCTTATGAGGCAAGCCTCCATCTTGCTAGCAGACTTGCTTTCTTTCTCTCTTGCTGACTTTGAAAAATCAAGCTTCTATGCTATGAGAGGACCTACGTAGAAGGCCATATAGTAAGGAACTTCAGGACAGCGTCTTGGAGCTGAGCATGTCCTTTAACCACTAGTCAGTCTAACAGACACAAGGAATTAAATTCTAACAACCTGAGTGAACTTAAAAGCAGACCTATCACCAATCAAACCTCCAAAAGAAAACAGATCCATGACCAATACCTGACTGAAGCCAAGATCAGCCTAAGCTGTGCCTAAACTTATGGTTGATATAATATGTAAGATAGTTAATGTGCGTTTTGTGTGTTTTTTTTAAAGTCACACAGCAATAAATAAAACACTAGGCAAAGACAGAGAAGCTGTAAAGCTGATGCAAATGGAGGTTTTAGAACTGAAATTTGCAATAACTAAAATTTTGAAAAAACATCACTCTTAGTTGCAATAGCAGAATGGAGATGACAGAGAAGATGGCCAGTGAACTTTAAGGTCAATCTATAGAAATATTCCATTATGAACAACAAAGAGAAAAAATGAAAAAGCACATAGCTTTAGGGAGTTATGGGTCAACAACAAATGGTCAGAGCCTTAGAAATATAGGAGAAAAAGTGTGCTGCTGAAACAAAAATATTTGAATAAGCAATGAAAGAAATTTTTACAAGTTTTACAAGGAACTTCAGGACAGCGTCTTGGAGCTGAGCATATCCTTTAACCACTAGTCAGTCTAACAGACACAAGGAAGTAAATTCTAACAACCCGAGTGAACTTAAAAGCAGACCTATCGCCAATCAAACCTCCAAAAGAAAATTGATCCCTGACCAATACCTGACTGAAGCCAAATTACAGATCAGCCTAAGCTGTGAAAATGATCCCAGATCATTTTCATTAGCCCAAAAGGAAATCTCATGCCCATTAAAGTCATTCCTCTCTCTCCCTTTGTTCCCGTCCAGTATCTGGCAAACACTAATATGCTTTCTGTTTCTATAGATTTCCTATTGTGCTAGTGTGATTTATAATAAGAAATATATGTTTGGTCTTCTTCCCCATTTCCTGGCACATCAGTCCTAAAATTCTTGAAATCTCCAAAGCGACTTCCAGAAAGGAGAGCGGAATGAAGGTTGAGATGCTCACCATGGCCAATGATTTAATCAGTCATGCCTATGTAATGAGGTCTCCATAAAAACTTAAAAGGACTGGGCTCGGGGAGCTTCTGGGTTACTAAATACATTCATATACCAGGAAGGTGGCATGGAGACAGAAGCCCCTTCACTCAGGGCCCTTCTGAACCTTGCTCTATGTACCTTTTATCTGATATTCATTTGTATCCTTTAAAATACCCTTTGAAATAAATCATCAGTAGAAAACAAAGTGTTTTATGGAGGTCTGTGAGCTACTCAAATAATTGAAACTGAGGAGGGGATTATAGGAACCCTCAATTTGTAGGATACCTGCCTTCAGTTTTCTTTTCTTTTTTTTTGAGTTGGAGTCTCACTCTGTCACCCAGGCTGGAGTGCAGTGGCCGCTCCCGGCCACCGCAGCCTCGACCTGCTGGGCTCCGGCGATCCTTCCGCCTCAGCCTTCCAAGGAGCTGGAACTACAGGCGTGCGCTACCACGCCCGGCTAATTTTTGATTTATTGTAGAGATGAGGTCT